>JARHVA010010672.1:127500-141834 GCA_037957365.1 Torreya grandis | reverse complement strand
TAATTTTATTTTTATCTTTTTAAACTATCTATAACTCAATATATCTAATTTTGAAGGCCCTTAGCCCTATGTAGGCCTAGTACACCCTAGGATTAGGATTTCGCTTGAAACAAGAGTTTCCACTAGCCAAAAAAGGTAAAAATTTTTATTTTGGTTTATTTTTAATGGTTAAATATATTAAAAAAAAATTATGTTGGAGAGGAGTATGGCTTGTAATGGATTATAGCATAGGTGTCAAGAAGAAAGGACTAATTAGGCCTTAAAGAAGGGTACTTAACAAAGGAAATAATAGTTATAGATGGTCTCAGGACTTTATAATTTACTTAAATTTAAGGGGAATTAATTAAGCTTTAAAATGTGTATATTACTTGAAAATAGATCCTATATTGATCAGATAAAGAGAAGTTGCCTACATAAGGGTATAATCCCACTAAAGTGGTAGAAAAGCTAGATAATTAGAAAGGAGGAGATGAGTGGGGTGGATGGTTTGGAAGGTATTATAAAAAGTTTTTAATGAAAATAAGAGACCAAATAATCTATTCAATTTAATCATTAACATCTACAACAATAATTGACTCTTGAAACCAAGAAACTCATTGCCAATGCTAGCTAGTGATAGGAACAAGACCCTGTTTGCCAAGAAGAAAATGGTTGTATGAGATATGAAATAAAGTTGAGGAGTTAATTATAGGTATAATAATATCAAATTTCATAAAATATCAAAATAAAAAATACCAAGGATACCATCTAGCCAGAGTGAAAAACAAAGGAGTCTATAGCTAAATAAGGACAATCAAGAACAAAGCTCACCAAGTGTATGTGACCAATTGAATAGAGAATCAAATGTTGATGTTATTTAGAGACATATCTCAAATTCTCTACATCACCCACCCCAATAAAGTGTAAATTTAGAGTTAATTCCTTCCTTAATGAGTATTTTATAGTATTTCTCTACCATAAGGATAATATAATATTTTTGAATATAATCCATTTTTGGCATTTTATCCCACCAATATTTCATGTTGTGTTTGATCTAAATTATATTATACATTTTTGAATTAGTATAAGTGTGGATAATAACATGATACCAATATTATATGTGTATTTATTTGTTGGTTATAACTAAAATATTATAAATTATTCACTAGAGACTGTGAAGCTAAATATTATGATAAAGACTAGGTGATGCCATTTTTTCATAGATTCCCCTTTAATATCATAGAATCATTTATTTCCTCATATATCATATAAACAAAAAAATATTTAAAAATAATAAAATTAAATATTGTATTGCATAAAAATTACATGAATAATGAGGCATCCTAAGAATTACGTATAATAAATGGTATGTATTGAATAGGTTTGTGCAGACACTAAAATATAGTATTTTCCATTTTAAAATTCTAATATTGACTTACACATATCATAAATTACGTGTTACATATCCAAACATCTCTTTTTCAATTTTCATGCACTTGCATGCTAGTTATGAACAAGATCTAATCTAAATTACTCCTAGACACCTACAAGAACCTTTAATTATATGATCAATTAGATATATATCCTAAAACATTTTTAGATCAAAAAGTTGAGATTATGTCTTTGAGATAGTAACATCATACTTAAATAATAATTTTGATGTTATTATCATAAGGTGAATGTTACCATCCTTCATCTAGTAACAACTATATTTTAATATCAAATCAGTCCCATTAGGGAATCCATTCTTCTAGAGTGTTAGTGGCACATGATATTAGCCAATTGAGTCCATATAAAGAAAAATCAAGGTTAATCTTATTAACATTTGGAATTAGAAAGTAAACTACTCCACATTTAAAAAATATGCCTTATTCTTTTCAAATTATAAATCAATCTATTATAGATAATCTAGTACCCCTCATTTCAAACTCATAATTTATCAATTCTTAAATATTATGATTTGCTCATTAAAATATAAAACTACTTGGTATGGGGCTAACATAATTTCATACACTTGATAATTATTTCTTGTGCATATATTAGATGTGATATTTGTCTATGTTAATGATTTAAAATATTCATGACATAATTTAAGTAAATAAGATATTGCATAACACTCTTGATAAATTTGACATGAAAATATTATTTTCTCTACATTAAAAGGTTGTGACTGATGTCTTGAGAATTGTTGCATAATTTATAAGTATCCATGGAATAATATAGTATAGATTTTTTAAAACTAGTGACATTTAGATTATGATGAATATTGGTATAAATCATCATTTGCAAATGAATATGTTTTAATAATGCAATTTTTTCTTGTATTGATTGCACACCCAAATATTATTTGGCTTAGTTTTGAAATAGAGGCTAAAAGTTGGTAAAAAGTGTTTATAAGATATTTAAAATGGTATGTTTCTCTCACACATTCAAGGTCTAAATTGGTTGAATTGAGTTTGCATTGATGAATAATTCATGGCATATATTTGGTGTGTTTTTAAAGGTTTGGTTTGAATTGTCATGATTGGTTAGATTATTATCACAATGCTATTTTTCAATACATTACATAATGTTTGTAAATGGGATAATTTTTTACTTGTTGTAGACATTGGTGATCAACTAACTTGCATTTCATTTTTGTCTTGGATGATACTCTTGGGGTGTGACTAGTTTCTTTCATTTTTCAAAGTATTTTAATTCAAAATACATCTAAAAAAAATGAATATATAGTGGAGATCACAGCTCACATTTCAAGATCTTAGGTATTAAATAATTTTGTACTCACATTGATTTTATTTTTAGTAAATGTTGGATAAGGATATAGTGTAAGTGTCTAGTGAATTTGGTAGTTATTTTTTATAAATATATTAATCAATACCAAATGCATTGTTTAGAAATATAATTTAGTGGAATATATTGTCCCACCAAATTGTTGTAACAAGTTAGTTATAATAGCATTGAATGCATGAAATTGGGAATGAGGTTATCATAAAATAGATGGTCATTTTCATTCATCCCTTATTTTTAATTAAATCTATTTTTTTGGTAAGAAAACCCTATAAAATTGGTTCTTGAGATGCAGAGACTATTGTTTGGCTCAGATTTATTCGATTTGATGTCTCAATGCTTAGTCATTCAATAACAGGTATGGATTAATTAGTTCCTTGTTGTTTTCAATGAAATAAGGTAATATCTATTGAATAAAAGGGTGGTGTTCCTTGCTCTTCATGTTTTCTTCCTTACATCATAATGTTTCATTGGTTGAGAATGATGAATCATGGTTGGTGGTAAAAATAGCAAGATTATATAAATTTTATATCAATTTTAAGAAATTATTTTTAGTTTCGTTCAAAAAATTAGTGGATGAGGTTAAAGTAATCTTTCAAAGTTTATTGTATTAAATTGTGTTTGATTCATTCAAACCTAAAATTAAATGGTTTAATGCATGAAATATAATGTCTATAGGTACATCTAGAGGTTTTATTTGTCTTTATTAATACAACCATGGTTTTCAAATATGATATGGTTAGTTCTGGGTGTAGTTTATTGTTATTTCCCATTCATGATAGAAAGATTAGATAATAATTAATGAAGCCCTAAAATTATTGAATGATTTCAATGGTTTTATTTTACTAAATAACGATGTAGTTTCTTTAAGAACTTGATGCTTGATCTCATGCTATAAATATATAAAGGTTTTTTTTTTTTGGTCAGAAAATTTTCATTCATTCTTCATAGCTTAGAAAAATTAATGAAGCCTTAAATTGGTGAATTATTGCAATGGATTTATTTTACTAAATACATGTAGTTTCTTAAGAACTTGATGCATGATCTCATGCAAGAAATAAATAAAGGTTTTTTGGTCAGAAATTTTTCATTCATTCTCATAGGCTTCTCCTTTGGGTAATATTTTTTCATGGTAGTTTAGAATGGGTTTATTTAAAAATAATAAATTATAAATAGAATTTAAATAGATTTAATTAGTTGTCTTCAAACATTCACATTTTATGTCTACATGCAAATATAAAGTGATATTGAAATCGAAAATCTGAATTGGAATGGTTATAAGAAGCAAACCATGTCAAGGTTCAGTTATCTAAAGGAATTTTTTTAGTCAGTAATGAGATATTTACATGTAGTAAATCTATTTCTATATGTTATTTTAAGATGAAGATAAAGGTTTTGGTCCTTATTTACATGATGACACACCTACGTACATTTCATTTAAAAAAATTCATGTACAATTTGATTATTATAGTTTGGTTATTATTTAATGCAATTTGTAGATAAATGATTTAATCAAATAGCGTGGTGATTATTTAATACAATTTGTAGATAAATTATTCAATTTAAATCATTTTAATGTTTTAAATACTTTCTTGTTCTTTGAAAATATGCTCTTTGATAATGAGATGTGATAATAATTTGTTTCCTCTTGTAAAATATGATTCATGTGGATGTATTTATGCCTACATTTTGGTTGATAGAGATGAAAAAAAAGAATGAAAGATCTTATTTGATTTTTTTCAAAATTATAATGTCAATTTAGATTTTAGATTCAAGGAATTGTTTTAGGAATGTGTGGGGTAAAAATAAACATACAATAAAATAGTGGGACTTATTCATGAAGTAATCACCATAATTAGCATTTTCAAAGTTGAAGGGCTACAATACCATCTCTCGACCCTTTCAGTGTAGAACCTATGCCTTCATTAATTTTTATGTAAATGACCTCATTTTTTTTAATATGGTAAAAATATATCATCTTCCTATTTTAATATGTGAGGCAATTTTTTTCAGAGGTCTGATAGGAAATACATGGTGATTTCATTTTCTTAGAAAAGGTAAGTCAAGGTGAATCCTTTAAAATTATGCATACATCCATTAATGTTTTACTTAAAAACCAACATATTTTACATCATGCTGAATTATTTATTGAGTTTAATACCAAAATTGTGAATCCTAATCCTCGTCTAGACATTTTTCCTAGGCCTGATACATCTACCTATAATAAATTTACATATAATAAAAAGAATCATATTGGTAGTCCAATGTATCATATTATGTTCACTCAATTGATGAAGAAGGTCAATCTTGAGATATATAATGATTGTGGTAGACTTTCCTTCTTCACTGCTTGAGTATATATAGTACCAAAAAGATAAGGGAGCTTTGTCAACTTATCTAGTTTCTAAGGGTAATGATGATTGATGGTAGTTATCTTATGTTGATATTTATCCTATTTAGATTTAATGTTTCATATTATTATATATTTTGGTTTTCTTGAGATAATTTCTATATTATTTACTAGTTAATTTCAATTTTTTCATAAATGTGACAATATATTTTATTAAATATACTGTGTTTTTTTGGTGGATGTTTAGTATGCTTATGTAATGGTATTTTTGATGTTCTAATCAACTGAATTCATTTCCATTTTGATCATATCACATTTTATTATTAGATGGTACTAACTTATTGGATTATGATGGTTTATGTATTATTTGAATCATTAGATATAGTAATGATTGATCATTTAAGTATATTCACATCTAAGTGATCTTTTAGTGTTATTAAACAATCTATGAGCTCTCCTACTGATTATAGATTAATATGTTGGTATATGTTGTAAAATGTATTCTTGAATCTGAGAAATTTAATAATAATGTTCATAATTGATAAGTTTGAGTTATAAACCAAAGCTATAAAACATTTAAATTATAAAGTGATTAAATTAATATTAAAGTTAGTTAAACCTTATAACATAAACTAACTATAGGTTAGTTATAACTTCAATAAATAACAAATAATAATGAGGATTCTTTATATGGAGACTTAAAGGACATAATAAGATAGAGAAAACACACAGGTATCAAGATCACTCTGATTTTAGCTTTGTTATATTTATTCTTTCTGTGCAAACATATTTGAGATAAATCTTTAATTATAGATAAACTGATAACATATTTTCATTTGATGAATTTTTATATTTGAATAACATAGGTATATCTAAATTGTCTCGATTTATTTAAAACTAGTTATTTGAGGTTTTCAAGTATTAATTCATTTGATGATTATAGATACACTTTCATATATTCATAAACCATTTTACTTCATCTAAATAATGATAGATACTTTATATTTTATGATAGATTATTGGAATTTCAATTATATAATCATTTTTATGTTTAATTTATGATTGAAATAAGTTATGTATAATATAATTTTTTCCATACATTGCTCTTACTATAATTTTTTTGAGTGTCAATACATTCTTAAATATTTATTTATTATTTTTAGTTAGTTTATTTTGTCTCTTTTCTTATATTAGTTTACTTTACTTTATTCCTTTCTCCTTTATTGGATAGTAACAATTCTTATTCATCTTAAAATGATTCAATTTCTTATTAGTTTCTTAGTTTTTGGGCATTTTTCGTTCTTGATAGAACCATAGCTATAAAATTTGATTTTGATAGTTTTATAACCGCTAATAATAATGTCAAATTAGATTAAATTAAAAAATATATTTTATTGTAATTTTATTATCCTTAGAAATTGTAAAGTATATAAATGTTGATTATAGTCAATGTTTATTTATTTGGTTTCTGCATTCATTTCTTCTATCAATCCTTCAGTTTCTCGCAATAATTTTATTTTAGTAATTTTTAATATGTTGCAATGTTGAGATAAATTAATTATGTAATATCCATTTTATTTAGTTTAAAATTATAATATTAAATATCTATTATTCAATAGATTTCATCTTTCATAGGCTCTACTATGTTGGATATGTTAGATTATATCTTGAAATTTGATTTTGAATATATAAACATTTGAAGTGTTTGAAATGATTAACTAAACAATGAGGTTTGATTGCACTTTGAATTAACAAATTTATTCATACAATTATTTAAAAAACCCTACACACCTTAAGGACTAATATTTTATCTTTATAACTCCCTATTATTAAATTGGTTTGATTCCATATTAACCTTCATAATAGGAAAATGGGTTGATCCATTGACATGACATTTTTCACCATTAACATACTCACTATGAGTAGTGATCAACCAAATTCTAAACACTAAAATCTAAGTCAGGTGCCAACCTTTTTCAAAATCAAAGCTAGATTTATAGGTGCACCCATATATAAAAATATAAAAATTACATAATCACACTAAAGATAATAACTATATGTGGCTTGTATTCCATATTTTCATGACTAGATACATAGGTAAAGGTCAATCATTAGTAGATTTATTTTGAGTTAAGTCACCCCAATTATCGTTCCTAACCTTTTACAAGTTATCATAATTCACAAGTAGACGTAGGGTATTAAGGATATAATGTTGATTTCTATAGCTATGCATATAGTTAAGGATCAAAGATAACACATACAAAGACCTATAAGGTAGGTGCATTGCTATGTACAGTAATAGGGAATAAAAATATTCCTATATAATAACATAATCCTCAATTCACCAATGTCTAATGAATATGACTCAAAATTTATGTTCATGACCCAACACATGTAAAAAATAAATTTAAAATCTTAAAAAATAATAGGAATACTTGTAAACCATTCCTACTATTGGAATAACATGGCACTCATCCACTCATAATCAAATTGTCAAGTAGTAAATCAAAGTATCTTGATCTCATAAGTACTTGGCAAATATTTTAAATTGCATTCTTAGATCAATATTAATTAGTTACATTAATTTTTTTATTGATTACCATATACTACACAATTTTATCTTATTAAAATTCTAATTAATCTTAAATAGGGTAAATGTATCGGTAAATTTGTATTTTTCTTGAAAATTTTACATATCCTAAGTTTACCTTAGGGTTTTATTATTCCTTATAAGATTTTAATATTTGAATATTAGGATTTTATTTCTATATCTAATTTATACTTTTACCTCACATAACAAATTAAATTTGGTTCTAATAAATACATATTTTTTATACTGGTCAACTCAAGTCTTAATTAAATTTAATTCATATTGTGCTATTTTTTTATGTGTCAATTATTAAATATCATGGATTATATGTTGAATCGCTAATAAGGTTAAAATATAATTTGAATAAATGAATACACACCCATTTGAAAAAATTATTATGATGGTTGAGACCACAAATAATTATGTAGATGTAAGCTAAATTCATGCTCATATACATACATTTTATTTGTAAGGATGAAAGATAATTGACTTGATATCTTCACCAAAATACACAAATACATGATGCAATATTATATGGATGGATGTACAAATTGTGAAGGGTGGTAGGGGATACATGAAAAATTATAAATTCCTTATGAAATGATGAAACAATTTTAAAAATGGAGCACACCCTATTTAAAATGAAATAAAAAACTAAAATTTGACCTGGGTCATTATGAAACCTAAAGCTCATATGTTGTATGTAATGAAAAAAATGCATGCCATTTGAGATTATAAAGGAGGTGAAACATTTTTAATTCAATATAATTATTCCATTTATTATCTCAAATGTTGTGTGTCTTTTGCATTAGAAAGGGTCTGCTCCAATTTAAATCCCATAAAATTTTAAAAGAACACAACCCCACATTTGTATTTAATTGTATGCATTACTTGTGATTCTAAGGAAATGAGGCGAGAAAATAAATGGCATGAATGCTTTTCCTCAAAAATTATTATCAAAGCATATCCATATGTCATCCACACATACATCATGTTCTAATGTATGTTATTTTATTCATTAAGGAATGTTTAGTGTTTGTGATGATTTTTTTTATATTGCATTTTTTATAATAATCAAAAGGTAAGGGGGCATTGACTTTAAAATTTAAATTTTATCCTAAAATATATTAAATAAATAATATAAATGTCTACTTTTGTAATTTTAAATTTTTAATTTGATGGACCCAAATCCTATAAAAAATCTGTAACAAAAAACTGATGAAAACCTTTATGAATTTAACTTCACAGAAGGAGAAGCAAAATTATATTACAAATATAATTTAAAGTGGCTATAGTTAGAATTTATCATTAATAGTTTGGGTGAATATTCAAAAAATTATGCATGAAATTCATGTGATGATAAATTGGATGATATTTATAAATAAATGCTAAATGTCACTTCCAAACATGATGCAATACTACATCAAACAAAGTTAGTGAAATATTATTATTTTGATAAGTTGTGATATGAGGATATTAAGAAAAATACACAAAATGACCAATTATGTGATTTGTTTCATATGCCTAGAAGTATTGAATCGCCATAAATGAGTCAAAAACACATTATCATTGATTAAGATAATTATACAAGGATTAAAAAAAAATTAGTATAGATGGTGGATTGTGTTTTATCAGCCTCCATGCAATAATAGTGAGGTTACATTGTAGTTTTGGTGAAATATTTATTGTGAGCTTTTTCTCAAATAAATTCATAATTATTTTGACATAAGGTCATCTAAATGTAAATGATACAATTACTCATTTAATATACCCATGTAAAAGTGGGATAAAAACTATTAAACCCACATCCAAGTAAATAAATATTTAGGAACACATTATCACCCACATAATCTTGCATCCTAACAAATAGATGGACACCTTTGAGGAAGTTAGTAGTCTCATACAAGTCTTGATCTACCATGGGATTAATACATTGAGAACTAAATTGGATATAGGTGGTGGGACATTAATTAGTGTCCCTCTTAATATTCTTAATTAATGTAGTGGCACATCTATCAGAAAACCTATAGTTCTAGTATGCCATTGCACATTATGAGGAAGCAACTTTACTAGAACACACATTTAGGTTATAAATAAATGGGATACATCTAAAAATCTAATATGAAAATACTATTGATACGATACACACATATTTAAATGACATCATGTAATAACATATGCCATCTAAATTTGTTTCAACACCTTACGAAAACACACAACTATAAAGGTAGGAGTTATTTGCTTCAGCATGCATAATCACACAAGTAATTAATTATAACTTATTTTTGTATCTAATGGACTATTAATTTTATCTTCATATTTTTAGTTGATTAATATTTTACTTATTTCATTTTTTATTTTATAGATGATGACCAATCGTATTTTTACTCGACCTAGATTGGATTCAATTGTGGATACCTCCATTAGCATTATAGTACCCTACACTAAGGTTGTGAAAAATAATTTAAAGTTTATATATTTTTTAAATAGTTTGTCTACACCATAACATTAGTGTGTTTTTCTTTTTGGCCTTGCCTTCTCCTCTTTTGTGTGTGTGTGTGTGTGTGTGTGTGTGTGTGTGTGTGTGTGTGTGAGAGAGAGAGAGAGAGAGAGAGAGAGAGAGAGAGAGAGAGAGAGAGAGAGAGAGAGAGAGAGAGAGAGAGAGAGAGAGAGAGAGAGAGAGAGTTGAAATTTTATCTCCTTATCACCCTTTATTTTTCTCCATCTTATTTCTCTCACTTTCTCTCATTATCACTATTTTTGTCTATTTATATACATGTCTCACTCTTTCTATTTATTTATAATTAATAATTTAAATTTATTTTCATTATATTTATATTTAATTTACTCATGTAATTTTTATCTTTCATTTTTTATTTATATAGATAATGACAAATTTTATTAATATCCTATCTAGACTAAAAAATATATAATGATAATGTGGAAATTAAAATTATAGATCTAGACATAGATGTATGTTTTTTATTTGATGTATAACATCCTAGGTGAATTATAAATATTACAATTCCAAAAAACAAATTCACTAAATTAAATAATAAACACCAATGTTTCAGTTTGTGTTTTCAGAATAGATAATTTTGTAAATAATTCTAGATAGTGTAAGAGTCTATTATCATTGAGGAAGGATGGTCAATTTTCATAGAGGGTTGGACAATAAATGAGGGTTATAACTTTTGGTGTACAAATTTAAACAATATAGACACGAGTAGTAAATAGAACAAGGAAAAAGGAAAAATTATGTAGAAAGACATAAACTATGTCACACAAATGAGTTAGAAATTCATAAGGTGAAAGGGGATTCATATAACACACATTTAATAGGTAAAAGAAGTTAATTTTCTCGAGTTAGAGTATTTTTTGATAGAAACATGTAAAATCACTAATAAGTGTGTTAAATATATATAGAATGATATGAGCCAACATAGGAGAATATAAGGCATGGTAATGCTAATATTAGGTGAGGTACCCAAGATAAAGGCCCAAGAAAGAGAAAGACTACTAGATTACCAAGTAGATATAAGGACTAGCACTTGGCCTCTTTACAAGTTAGGAAAATATTATAACTAATGCAATTATAAAGAAGGATAGAAGGTGATATTTACCAACACGGATATAATATTTCAATTTTTAGATATCTGTGTCTTAAGGTCCATAAAATTTTAAGTTAAGTTCCCAAGGTAGACATGTAGGTTCATACTAAGGCCCACTAGGTACAACTATAAGCCATTTTATAGTATAAATGACATTGACCACACATTAAAAACTATAAATGGATGGGTTATGAAAAAATATAAAACACCAGGAAGGATGATGAATTTTAGGAAAGGCTCGGACATTAATGGAAAATTTTGTTGAAATACAGATGGAGAAAACAAAGTGGGCCAAGAGCTCAAATAAAGTTTACATGTTAAGTAAAAATGGAAATATGAAGACTCAATTATTGTTAAATGGGTAGAGTGATACATTTTAATAATGATAAGTTAATAATATCCTATAATATTGTCTTACTAATGAAACCTTTTTAGACATTTGTTATGAGCAACATTGAGAGTTTCCTAGTGTAAAACATCCCTTCATTGGGAACCTTAACTATGGTTTTACCAAATGGTATCTGAGTATGGTTAAGAACCTTGAGAAGGTGCATGGAAAAAAATTGCAAGTAGAATATGTGATAGGTATTTTAAGCGCCTATACTCATATTTGACTCATTTAGAGTAGCCTAAAATAGTACATAGAGGAATGTAATTAAACACATAATACTATTTATCTCACTTTATTGCAATTCCTATTATATTTATCCTTCAAACACCATTACAAATATATAAGAGGATATTTTCTATAACTAGGGATTTTGAGATCCCTATAATATTTCTCCCAAATAACATCCAAACCATATGTGACATTATATTATTATTATTAAAAATATAATATCAATTATTTAATATAATCTTATTGTATAGGGTTACTAATAAACCTGTATGTAATATTTGCCTCTTGATAAATACCATGTGAAGATTAATAAATTGTAACATTCACACCCTAATGTGAACATGGTAAAACATAACCTATTATATAAATAGAAAAATTCCTCTTGCCTCATAACCTTGATACAAATCAAATACATTCCTCATCAATACTTCTAGGGTTTTCAATATGCTTACCACAAACCTAGACACTCATGTCATGTGGTTTTTTGGATCTCATCAAATTGTTTCAAGATCTATGAGTATTATTATACATGTTGAAAAACATTCTAAAATATTTAATTTATATGGGTTACATAGGAATTTTACTCATAAATTTCACATTTTATTCAAAATATGCCAACAACATAAGAAAAAATAAATGCACATGACACAACTAGAAAATAAAATACCATCAAAACAAATGTATGGCCCCATCATTCGTTACTTGAAAAGACATCAATAAAAAACCTTGAGCCTCCATTTCCTCCATCCTATAATATAAGAAACTTCTTACTGAACAATATAGGCCAACATGTGATTTGATGGTTCTCTAATGGTTGCTTCTATATAAATTGGAATCCCCCCATAATTTAGATATCATGTATAAGTGAAAATATGTATGTGAGGCAAATGTTTTTTAAATTTTTTGAAAAATGACCATTTACTCATTTTTTATTTTGAAAATATGATTAATGACTCGACAATTTTTCTTCATTTCAATTTTTTATAATATCAAAAACATGAATACTTAAAAAGTAATAAAGTATAATCAATTTTTGAATAATCTAAACAAGCTATAACATTGACAAAACTATATTTATAGAAACCTATATTAACAAAACAAATCAGCTAACTATAAAATATAATACCTATAAACAATAAACATAAAATAATACTAAACTCTAATAATAATAAAGACTTAATACATTAAACAACATAAAGACATAAACCCAACGTGGTTTTCCCAAAGTGGTTTCAAAGGCAGTTCAGGATCTGATGACAATTGATTGAGTACTGGTTGAGCTTAAAAGGATGCATAGCCAATAATAATCACACAAAAAATCTTCCAATGACATTCCTATTTCCTAGTCTCTTTTTATTCAAGGATAACACTACTTTCTATTGAAAATGTCAAACTCAACAAAATATTTTTAAATACTTGGATAGATAAACAAACTATGCAGGAGCTCATAGAGATTGAGTGGAAAATAGAGGAATTAATTTGTAGGTAGTATGATTTTCATGAAAATATCTGCATACTGTATGAAGATAGATAGAATATACCACAAGTATCATGATACAAAAATCCAAGTCACTTCGTTGAGCATGCATATGAAACTAAACAATCACTTAACACAAATATAATTCATAAGAAGACTCAATTGATATAAAGGAAATAATATTATATATATTTTACTAACATATATGAATCTTAGCATGAATGAAATCTAGTAAATGAAATCAACACAATGCAAATTCAATAGTGCACGGTGTTAAAACAAGCTCAAAGTGCAAACTATGTTGTTGACGCTAAATCAAGAGATATTTTGATAAATAGTTAGAAATATAGGCTTATGATCATAATGATAGCAAATATATCATGATATTTGAGGATACATGTGATACATTAGATAATATTAGTAAACTATAAGTGTACTTGACCATAAGACAGGTTGTATGATGGCTAACATAAAATCTTAAGAAACATAAACCAGGGCAAGATAAAATAAAATGATTACCCCTACCAATATATTAATTTTCCATTGAATTATAGTTTCTATAATACCAATGATAGGTATTCTAAGAGATTATACTCAGATTTATATCATTCAGAGTATCCAAATACAGTACTTAGAGGAATATAATTCAACACACAATATTATTTCTCTCATTCAATAGTAATTCCTATTACATTTCTCTTTCAAACACCATTAAATATATAAGATGATATTTCCTATAATCATAATTTCAATATCCCTATAATATATCTCCCAAATAACTTCAAAACCATATGAAACATTATATTGTTATTCTTAGTAATATAGTATCAACTATCTAATACAATATTACTATATATGGTTACTAACAAATCTGTAAGTAATATTTACCTCTCAATAAATACCATGTAAACATTAGTAAAT
>JARHVA010010672.1:105000-115000 GCA_037957365.1 Torreya grandis | reverse complement strand
GTATTATAAACCACCATTGCATGGTTGATATTTTGATGAATTTAGAATTGATATCCACTACCTCAACCAAAACATTATACTCCAAGTGTGCACCACTCAACATAATTTGGGTATTATCCATCATCATCATATTCATCTAATATAAAACTCTATTATGTTAAAGTGTTAATGGAGTTGTCTTTTGCCATTAAATACCACTTTTTCTAAAGAATTTATAAAACTTACAACATCAGTATTCATATCAATTTTTCATGCAAAACACATTGATTCTCCTCTCTATGTGATTCTCCAAATTGGATCTATATTCCTTTTGTTTCATATGAATTTTATAATTATTTCAGATTAAGTATAAAGGGATATTTAAAAAATAGTCATATATGGACACATAGAAGATATACATTTTCAATGATGGAACATCTTTTTTTGTTATAAAAAACATTATGGATCACTTTTAAGATTGCACTTGCCCATGAAATTTTTATCATAAGTTTTACCTGAATTTGATTGTTATATAGAGGAAAACATTACATAAGTCAAAGACTAAGGCACACTTTTTATCACCTTTTTCATATATTTAGTTTATATCAATTTTTTAATGTTTTCACTAATATTTACAAATATTTTATTCCAAATTTTTTTCTTCTTTACTAAAATCAATGAACACCCATTGTAATTATCATTGGCATTAATAAAAATATAGATATCACAAGCATTTATTACTACACTCACATCAATCCCAAGTATAGTTCTCATATGTAAATAAATTTCCAACACCATTTTTTTGCACACCATTTTATTCCTGGGTAAGAGCAAAAAGTTGGGGGATAAAAAGTGGCCTACTTGTGGACATGATTTTTTTCTAAAATTTTAGAAATTTGAACTTCTGTAGATAATTTGAGATATCTACACTCCAAATTTGAAGACAGTGTAAAAACATGAAATGTAGAATCTTGAGTCTAGTTTTCAAAACAATATTTTTTAAAAAATATTTTTAAGTATAACTAGGTCAAAAATCTAAAATTTGAAGAATAAATCCTATTTTTTAAAAAGCATAGTAGATAGATGACCGTGACATGCACCATTTTTTGAGCAGTGTTTAATATTATTTGAAACCCTTCAAGGAAAATATAGACAAAATAATCTAGCATGTCACTTATATTATTTGGTATTTTTTCAATGAATACATTTTTTATGAATTTTCCAAGTAAATAGATCCTAAAAATAGACAAAAGAAAATGGATAGTCATCTATGAAACACACCTAACTACCTCAAAAAAATGAAAATCAATTTTTTAAAGTGTGCATAATTAGGTCAAATACATCACCATATAATTTGTTTTTCACTTGGATTAGTGAAAAAAATTACATCAACATATATAGGCATGTATGTTTGCAGCATACAGTGGCCTAAAAAAGACATAGTTAGCAATGAATATAGTTTAAAACCTTAAAATAGTCCAAAATTTATAAAAATCATATGTTCAAAAAGAGGAGAGCATTCTAGTCATAATGGTATAAAGTTTTTGAATTTTCACATTGAAATTATTATTGCATTTGCTAATCAAAGTTGAAATTTATCATTTATTTTCATACCTTTCAAAACTCAATTGTACAGTAACAATCCAAGCCATTGCCAGCTAAAAAGCATAGGAATTGAATTCAAATTCAAATATCATGATCGTTTTAATGTATAACATGATCACATTAATAAATAACATGATCATGTTAATAGATAACATGATCATGTTAATAGATAACATGATCACATTATTGTAAAAAAATGCAATCATGTTACTATTATTTTTCACATTTAAACAAATGAAGTGAAAGTGGGTTAATAGGTAACATGATCACATTATTTATAAAGCAATCATCTTCCTATTATTTTGCACATAAAAGCATGTGGGAGTTGCACATGAAGGCAACTTTGGCTAGAAGCTTATATTTACTACTCCAAATGTTAAGTAAAAGTTTACTTTAAATTTATTTTAGAAAATATAAAAAAATTAGGGTCACTCATCATTTTATAAATTTAGTCTCATATGTGCATGCCTTATGACGTGAAAAATAGATTTTTAAAATCCAATCAAGTTAGTACTTGGGTATTTCTAGGGTTTAAGTATTAAAACTAGGGATTTCAAGACATAATTTTTGCAATTGATGACCATTTTTCATAAACATATAGTCATTTTAAAGGTTTTTCTACCTTCTAAATTGATTCCTAGCATTTATATAACTATTAGTTTTGTCTAAAATTTAAGTTTTCAAACCACTCACTTTGAAATTGATGCAAAGTGGTGTGATTTGGGTAGCATAGGTCACATTGATGACCTGCACATATCAAATGACCAATTTATGCTAATTTCACTTATTCATAATCCCTCCCTCATCCTTGATCACTTCCTACTTATGCCTCATCACCCATAATAACTCTCTCATCATTATTCATTTCTTCTAATCACTCCCTCATTGAACCTCACTATCACTAATCATCTCTAATCATTCTTTCATCATCCCTAATTACTCCCTTATTGATCCTCACTATCCCTCATCATTATTAATCACTCCCTCATCATCTCTTATCATACATAAGAAATAAGAGTCACTCATCATGTGATATATTTGGTCTTATAGTTATGTGCCTTACATCATGGAAAATAGTTTCTCAAAATCCAATCTGGTTAGTACTTAGACATTTTTAGGGTCCAGGTATTAAATCTAGAGATTTTGGTACATAACTTTTATAAACTTATGGTCTTTTTTTCAGTTTATGTGCCTTTTAAATTAATTCCTAGAATTCATAAGAGTCGTAAGTTTGTCAAAATTGAAGTTTGAAAACTAATCACTTTGAACTTGATCCAAACTAGTGTGATTAGGGTAGTGTAGATCATATTGATAACTTGCACACATCAAAAAACCACTTTATGTTAATTTTGCTTATTCATCATCCCTCCCTCATTCTTGATCACTTCTTACTCATCCCTCATTAGCCCTAATCACTCTCTCATCATTGCTTATTGTCCCTAATTATTCCTTTGTTATTCCTCACTATCCCTAGTAATCTCTAATTAGTCCCTTATCATCCATAATCACTCTTCCATTAAATAGAACTATCCCTCATCATCCATAATCACTCACTTCCCATCCTTCATTATCCTTAATCACTCTTTCCCTATCACTCATCATCCCTAATCTCTTCTTCATCTCTATTCACTCCCTCCTCATCCCTTGTCATCCCTAATCATTCCCTCATTGACCTTCATTATCTCTCATCATCTATAATAATCTTATCATCCCTAATCATTCCTTCATTGATTATCACTATCCCTTATCATTCCTAATCACTCCCTCCTCATCCCTCATAATCCCCAATGAATATCTATTCATCCATCATCATCACTAATCACTCCCTCATTAAACCTCACCATCCCTAATCAATCCCTCATCATTTGATGTAATTATATATTATGAATGTGTATTTGATTCCAATCATATATTGTTTAATCCATTATAATATAAATTAACTATTTTCTAGGATTTGTGTTTTCAATACCCATTTATGATAGTCAATTTTATTACTAAATGAATTGGATAATCTTCCAAATTTATAGTCAATTAACATAAGTACTAACACATAATATAATTTGAATTTTAGTTTATCAAATTATATTTGTTGTATAGTTAACTAAATGAAATTTTATTCAGTTTCACCATTGGTAGTTTGGTTCAAAAGATAAAAAATAAACACAAATCTCTTGTATAATTTTCTAATTCTGAGAAGATTTGAATCAAATCAAAAGTTATTTAGTGTTTCACATTTCTATATGACTTGAATCTTGGTCAGGTTCACATATGCACTCCTTGTGTGTGTACTATGTCCCAAATTTGTTATCTCTTACATGAAAAATGAACATTTATTCATGTTATCATAAAAATATTTTTTTCAAAAAGTGAAACACTAGTTTAGTATGGTGTAGATGTTCATCCCATGTTTTATAAATATTAAGATGTCATCAAGGTAGATTAAAAAAATAACATAGGTATATAGCTTGAGGATGTCATTCAACATTTTATAATGAATTAATTTATTACATGAGTTAACATAAAAGGTGTAATGGTAAATATATGATTGACCACATGTAAGGCATCACACACCTCTAATGGTGAGATTTCATAAAGTATTGCATCTTTACAAAGTTTAATTTTGTACACCAAGTGACACACCTTTCATGGTTATGGATGATGTATAAATTTCAAGTTCAATTTTTGAAAATATGCTTTAGGAGAAATTAAATTCTTCTAACTTCCATTATAAATGAAGTGTATTGGCTCACCATTGATCTAAATTTATTGATAAAATAATATTTTTAATTCATATAATTTATTGTTGGGGGAATTAGAGATATTTTGAGTACTGAACATATCATTGGGTCATAATTTATTATCTAATTACCTTTTTATAATTCTAGATAACTTGTACCCACTTCTCAAGATGTGAAAGTAGAGAGCTCATAGTGTGACACTCTTCATTGGATTGAATATTGAATTTACTAATTAAGCACCACTTTTCAATCTTGGAATACTTGTTATAATCATCTAAAAATTATTATTCACTCTCTAGTATGATGACTCAATCAATAGACATACAAATAGAAGCCCTTCAATATAATTATTTGGATATTAAAATGTCCTCATATGGAAAGAAATTGATTGGTTTTAGTAAATCACATATATTTGTGATCCTCATGTATTTACTACCCATTTTTGGTGCTATGGTGGTCTTAATTTCTTCTCTTATACTAGTAGATTTTCAATTTTGAATTACATCATTTTTAATAGGCCCATTTTTTATCATAGGTGTTAAATATTTATGTTTCAAATTTTCATCCACATAATTTTGATCATTATGTCCTATATTTTATGTTAGCACTCAAATCTCCACTTATAACTATTAACATTATTAAACCCAAAAAAAATACCACCATCAAGGTATTGGATGGAGTAATTAAGGATGAGGAGGGATAAGGAGGAATTAAGAAGAGATGATGAGAGAGTCAATAGGGATGGTGAGAGATGGTGAGGGTTAATGAGGGAGTGATTAGGTATTATGAGGGATGGTGAGGATTAATTAGGGAGTGATTAGAGGTAACGATGGATGATAAATGAGTGATTAGATATGATGACATATGATAAAGCAATGATTAGGGATAATGAGGGATGGTGAGGGTTAATTATGGAGTGATTAGGGATGATTGGGGAGAGATTATAAATGATGAGGAATGGTGAGATTCAATAACATAGTGATTAGGGATGATGAGGGATGAGGAGAGAGTGATTAGGTATGATGAAGTGGTGATTAGAGATAGTGATAGCCAATAAAGGAGTGATTAGGGATGATGAAGTTGTGATTAGGGATGGTAAGATCTAATGAGAGATGATGAAAGATTAGGAGGGAGTGATTAGGAATGATTAAGTGGTGATTATGGAAGGTGAGATCCAATGAGGGAGTAATTAAGGATGATGAGGGATGGTGAGAGATAATGAGGGAGTTATTAAATATGATGAGGTTTAATGAAGGAATCATGAGGTATGATGAGAGATGAGGAGTGAGTGATTAGGGAAGATGAGGGATAGTGAGGTTTAATGAGGGAGTAATAATGGATGATGATGGAGTCATTATAGATCACTATGAACATTGAGGTTAAATGAGGGAGTGATTAAGGACAATGAATAATGATGAAAGAGTGATTAGGGGTGATGAGGCATGAGTAAGAAGCGATCAAGGATGAGGAAGGGACAATGAACAAGTGAAATTAATATAAAATGGTTGTTTGATGTGTTTACATTATCAATGTGACCTATACTACCCAAATCACACCACTTTTCATCAATTTTCAAAGTGAGTGGTTTGTAAACTTCAATTTTTACAAACCTAATATTCTTAGAAATGCTAGGAATCAATCCAGAAGGCACAAAAACCTAAAAATGACTATATGTTTACCAAAAATGGACATCAATTGCAAAAATTATGTCCTAAAATCCCTAAGTTTAATACTTATACCTTAAAAATGCTTAAGTATTAATATAATTGTATTTTAAAAACTATATTTCACATTATAAGGCATGTAACTGTGAGACCAACACTATCAAATGTTGAGTGACCCTAATTTCTTATATTTACTAAAATAAATTTAAAGCATGCGTTTATTTACTTTGTCTATAATCTTATATTTTATAATATAAATGTTAATTATAAATTTATATTTTTATATTTATTTTCTTATACTTAACATTTAGATTAGTATATATAATATTATAGTCAAAGTTGTATTCATGTAAAACTCCCACATGATTTTATATGCAAAATAATAGAAATGTGATCACATTATCAATAATTCAATCATGTTACCTATTAACCAACATTCTCTCCATTTATGTAAATGTGAAAAATAATAGTAACATAATCATGTTTTTTTTTTTACAATAACCTGATCATGTTATCTATTAACATGATTATGTTATACATTAATGTGATCTCATTAAACATTAATGTGATTGTGTTATATCTCGATAATTACCAAGACATAATTTAAATAATGAAATCACATTAATTAAATAATGTGATCATGTTGTTTATTAACACGATCATGTTACGTAAAATTTCCATAGATTTGTCCCCCAACTCCATGCACTTACCCTCCAATCTCTTCCAAATGGGACTTGTACATGGACACCATTCATTTTTATCACACATATTATTGAACCTTCTATATTTGAACTTTATCTTCATTTTTCCTCTACCCCAAAACTTATAAGTTAAGTTATCTCCCAGAACTACATCACCACCATAGTATTCATCATATTCACATAACTATTCCTCATAGGAGTCATATGACATGATCTACTTATTTAATTCAGCCATGCATGATTTCATGCATGCTAACTTGAGGATATAATAAATACATATCCATCTCCATGAATAGATACATTTTCACTATGGATTTAAAAACCTATATATGTTTGAAATTTTCCATTTTTATCACTTTACATACCTTTGAAATTACCTAAGGGTCAAAGCATTTTGTGTGCCACTTTTTAGTATATGGAGGTCACATAAACTTCCAATCTCCCCTCAAGATATGTTTAGTTTGGGTCATTGATATTAATATAATATATGTGTTATAGCTTATATATACAAATATGTGGTGCATATAAATTTTTCAAAAAATAAAATAAATTGTTAAATATTTTTTAGGATTTATATTTGAATTATATTTTAAAAATAAAAACTTCCACCTAGTGGGACACATTATTATTTTTTTACCCCTAAATTACCATAATTTAAACACTCATTCAATGATATATCATGGTTATTAGATATTTCTATATAATTTTATTAATTATCCCCAATATTTTGCTTGATTTTTTTCTTGTGAAAAAATTCACAAAGATAAAGAATTGTTCCTTTGATAGGTCTCCACAAAATTTCATTCCATCTAATTTTATAAACATAATTTTGGCTACATATTCCACTTTTATATTTGATGTAGTATTAGTTACATCCATCAATAATTTATCCCACAAGAATACCAATGAGCACATCAATTTTATACACCTATATTCGTCATCCATTTTTACAATAATATATGATAAATAATAGAACATAACATTGAATGTGTTCATATGATCTATAATTGAGTCACCACCATTAATTCACAATGAATATAATCTATTTAATAAAATAAATTTATTTATTAGTGATTTCTCCTATTATAATGCTCCCAAATTGTCCCAACTAATATCCACAATATTTTCATATGAAACATTTATTATCACTAAATCCATCAAACATTACCTTATATAAATTCTATCATTCTTATCAACCTTATCAAAATTTAATAGTCTCGTTCATTTGGGTGGTGTGTATTTTATGAAAGTCCATATATCTCTATCTACCAAGATATATTTCCTATTTAGTTTATATAAATAAAAATATTGACCATTAAATTTATTATTCTCTATGATTATGTTTTAAGTCATGTTATTCACATGAGATGATTATCCACATAATTGACACTCAAGGAAAAGGTTTACCATAAGTTATCCGAACCTATAAGAAGAAAAGAACTAAGATTTGATACAAAATATTTATTATTCAAACTTATTTAATTTGATGAATCCAATCATCAATGTGTAAAATAAATTATTAAATAAAGCACCATTTATTATCATGTGGTGCATCTCCTTGCAATACCTTAGTAAGACTCAATTGGAATATACTCCACTTCAAAACCTTCTAGGTTGTAATGAAATTAGATAGAGAAAAATGAATAGATTTACTATAAATTTTTTTTTAATGAAATCCTTGAAAAAATATCTTAGGATGTCTCCATGTAAACTTATACAACCATCTCTTCTTGTGAGTTCAACTTTCAAAACATTTTATAAAAATATTTATTACAAAAACACCTTACATAATACCAACCTTTTTCTTAATTACAATTATGCAAGTGCATGCAAAGTTATGAAAATTATAAGCATGAATAATAATAAAAAAGACCACAATGAAAAATAATGTCTTATAGTCCATGAAATGGGAAAAAATATACTTCACCAAGAATTTATAGTGTTGAAAAAATTAAGTCGACGACACAAATTTATTTTAGCCTTCTTATAAAAATAAACTTAAATAATGTGGATGATAAATTAACAAAGTATAACACCTGGACAAATATTATATAGAAATAATATTATAAATACCCTCCAATTTTGACTCAAATGAGGTGCATAGGGGATCTATAAATAATTCAACTCTAATGAAAAGATAAAATTTTAATGTAAAATTATTTCAATAGTTTAGTTTTTTATTTATTTATTTTGTTTGTTTCTTTAAGTTAATAATAATATACAATAATATAAATCCATTCAATACAGTTGAGTAAGGAATCTCATGGAATAATTATTCCATATGCCTAAATATATATGGAAGGTATTATATGTTCATTTATGTAATAAGGATGATAAAATAATATTGTATATTTTTATGTGCAAAGCATATAATGGAAGAGTGAAATTGAGGTCAAGAAGTTTATGTGAAGGATCGATGAAATTTTAATAGTATGGTACAATATATTTTATATGAATAATGTTACACATAAGTAGTAAATTATTAATGATAATTATGGGGAATATAAATTAAATTGAGAGATCTATTTTATCAAATATTAGTATGAAATTTTACAACTTAAAACAACTCAAGAGGTCTCAAGAGTGGAAGAACTGGCATGTGAAACATTTTTATTTTTAGATAACTAGTTGGTTACATAATAAATATATAACATTATGGATAATGGGACATAATATTTTTGAATAAATAATATGTAATGATGAAAATAATGGAAATGATGTTACACATGGCTCATGAGAACATAAACTAGATAAGGAAAATAAAAATTCATAACTTGAATGGATAAAAATAAAGGGAGAGGTGGAGAAATGAATGCACATGTTATAAAATGTTAAAATAAAATAAAATAATGATTTAATAATTAAACAAGAGAAGAGTGAAATAAAAATAATGACATATATGAGGGAGAATAAAACACATGGTATAATTATGTGACATCATGAGAAATAAAATTCACATTTCATGTACATGGTAGTATAATGTGAGATAATTTTGAGTGATAAATACGTATCTAAGAATAGATTTGGATAAATCAATTATATTATTAAATTAGGATAAATAAGATGTTTTTATAACTAAACATATCTATTATTGTATTGAATTCAATAAGAAATTAAGAAGGGAGGCATGAGGACCTATGATGTCAAAAAAGTGATATAAAGAGTGTTATGTGTTATTTGAGGATCTAATACCATAGAACATAATTAAGAGGAGTAAAATGAATCATAACCAAGAATCTAGAGATAAAAAATGTCACCAATAGATAAATAGAGGAAGAATGAGAACAAACCTTTGTTCATGGCACCATTAATG
>JARHVA010010672.1:35000-100000 GCA_037957365.1 Torreya grandis | reverse complement strand
CTAGAAATTATATATGTTTTTTGAATTAATTTATTTATTATTATCTCATAATACATTTTTAGACTATTATATAAATTGTCATTGTTAAAAAAGGAATATGTAACTTACAAAAATTAAATTTTATATATTTAGTATCATAAGAGTAATTACATATAGTATAATTCAAAATTAAGATGTCCTGACAAGGATTTATATTGGAATCAAAATGACTGAGAGGAGGGGGATGAATCAATCTCCAAAACTTTATTATCAATTTCACCTAAGTAATCATGAAACATTCAAGCAAGCATATAGATCTATCAAACATAAGCACTTATTCACATAAGAAAGAAACACAAAACACATAACATATGTGGGAAAACCTCAAGGATAATAAAACTAATTATATATATATATAAATGGAATACACTCTTATAAGACAAACACCAAATTTAGTGAAGTGTCAACGTCACATGGAGCACCAATCCCAACTAGCTAAGCACTAACTTGCAAGGAGGTAATAAACCCCTAGATGACTCAGCACCAACTCATCCACCTAATTTAATTGATCACCTTTATTATACCTTGTTTCTCAACCAATTGATTATGGCCACCTATTTAGCGCTTCACACTCTTATCCGTCTCAAACTTCCCTTTAGGCCTCTTTGCTCAATCAAGTCTCTTCAAGACTAATAAGGTCATATGACCTTGATCCTCATATTCATAACCTCTATCAAATCTTCATAAATTTTATATACAATCTTAATATGGTCTAAAAGGCCTTATTTTTCTTACCAATGTGATATTTCATTTGCATACCCTCTACTCACATAAATAGGCCTAAAATTTCCTTGTATTAATACAAGCTTCTTGATCAAATACCTTGTGGTAGGACATGCATAATTTAACACTTTTATTTCCATTTAAATAGGTATTATAAAAACTTTCATAAATTAATCAATCATTTCAATAGGTTGGTCACAACATATAGGACCAAAACCTCTTTTAGGCCTTAAGGAAACTTAATTCAATTAGGCCTTCATTAGCACACATTACCATTATGATCTTATTAGAGAAATTTAAAACCACGCATATGGAAAAAGAATAAATATAAAATAAAAATATACCTATAATAAGGTCATATATGATCCATAAAACTTTTTAGATCCAACCACCACTTGAAGCACACCATTTGTATTGTTCATAATTAGGACTTCTCATACATATAAATTATGTCTTGAACTACTAGAGATTAAACACAAATTAAATTAAAAAACATGGAAATAAATGATATTAAAATAAAATAC
Organism: Torreya grandis; assembly: GCA_037957365.1. Lineage (NCBI taxonomy): Eukaryota > Viridiplantae > Streptophyta > Pinopsida > Cupressales > Taxaceae > Torreya > Torreya grandis. The sequence continues at coordinate 98,714 of JARHVA010010672.1, read as the reverse complement.
ATGATATTTAAAACATCATCATTTTCTTTATACTAATCAATTGAGGAAGAAAGACTCAACCTTTTCTCTACAAATAGCTCACTTAGAACTGCCATAACACTCCAAAACCCAATCATGAACACATTGATATTCAACACATTAAATAAAACTTTCCATGACCACTTATACATTAAAATAATTATTTTACATCTATAGACCCCTTTTAGATACAAAAATCACAATTTATAATGTTAAATATGGATCTTGTAGACCAATCTTTTGACCTCACTTACATAGTCAGACCAGAATCATACAAGTCATTTTGGCTTCAATGTTTCAACAAATTTAACTATCTTAAAATATTTAAAATATAATGAGAACCAATTTAAATTAAAAAATATTAACACCATATGTATTATATATAAAAACTCTAAGCATATAGCCTCAAATGCATCACTACAACTTGCTTACTCAGAACTGCCAGTTTGCCTTAAAGCATAGTCATGGTGACAATGACCTTCAACACCTGTAATAAAATTTATAGAGAATTATAGTTAATTAATATGATCTTATTATTTCATTATACCATTATAATATAAAAATATAATATGTTTAAATGACAATATTTGTCTTGTAGACTAATCTCAAAACCTTGTATCTCACTATCTCATCTGAACTAGACAAGTCAACTTGCCAGCAATGTTTTAAATATAGCCACTGACCTCAAAAATTTATACCTAACATTAAAATGTCTTATATTTATTTAAAAACATCTCCATGTATTTTTTTAATATTTATTACATGATAACACATTCCTAAACCTCTTCTCACTATTGCTTGGGTTTCTCACTATTTCCACAATTAGGCCTATTAGCAATTGGCTAACTTAGATGACCAATTTATCACTATTTATGGATTAAAATCGACCAAAAACCTTAATTTATATTAAAAATGAGTCTCAATATTAATCCTCCATCCATTTTCATAATTTGACTTATTCAATTCTGAATACTATAAGAAATCTTTGAGAAACTAGCACTTTCTTATAGGGTTTAGTCACACACATGGAGGTGCTTGGGAGAGTTGAAATACATTTTAAAATAGTTTTTATAGTCATTTTATACCATTATAGGCTATTTTAAACAAGATCATCAACATCTGGTCACTATTAGGGTTCTAAGAGAATTTAAAAACACACTTCCATTGTTAATGATTGTTAATAAAGCATAACCCTTCATTTCAAAAACTAATGATTTGAATTTTTATCTAGGAACCCTTCCCATATGCCATGAATATATTAGGTTCCCATTCAAATTTTAAATGTGCCAATGAACACCTGAAAGTTCTTATTAGGTTTGCATGTCTTCATTTTATGTATTCTAGAGACCTCAAAATCACTTTTCATGCCTTTGTTTTGTAGACCATGACTTTAAACAATTTGAAAATTATTTAAAAACATATCATACATATTAAAACACTCATATATCCATAATTTCCTTAAAAATATGACCTCATACCCCATTTGGTAATACTCTCTCTCTTTGTTTGCTTAGACCTTGACTTATAAATCATATTAGGTCTTGAAACTAGACTTCATGCCTCTTTCCATATTCTATCCACTGCACTCACATACTAAATCAACTTCTCTAATTCTTTTATAGTTCCATACATCATTCATATGCCTTGAAAATAGATCATGATGCCTCATTAGACTAGGCAGGAACTAGAAATGATCTAGTTACAGCCTTGATATATAGGTTTTACCCCTATAGGCTCACCTTGAGAATATTATGAATGATATAATACTTTACATACATGATCAATCAATATAATAAATCTTATTATGCCTATTTTAATCCATATCACCAAGTCACTGTGCTTAGACCTTCCTACTAGGACTTCACATGCCATGACTAGTGCCATGACTAGGGTTTTCAAGCACTTGAAACTTGAAAAATGATATTGAAAAAATATTTGATGATTCTACACCTTATACACATGCCTTACATGATTCTCACACAATGTAATACCTCTTCACATACCTCTTCATGCTCACCATACACATGCTCATGATATTACTAGGCTTCTCAAGACACCTTGTGCTTAAGGACTAGTACTCAAACATGCTTACCTCCTTGATGCTATTAGACAATAACATTCATCAAAAAATATTCTCACACCACTAAAATAATATCAAATACAACTCACCATGAATATTCACCTTGGCATCAATGACATCAAGCTTGACATCAATGAAATTACTTCTCAATAAACTCTACCTTTATTATTGATGGAAAAACATTCTTCAATATGTTCACTCTCATCTTCCCCAAATTGGTCAAACTTCCTTCTTGAAATTTCTCCCCATTTGACATTAATTACAAAGGCTTATAAACACTGCAACTTTTGGAACCACTCATTATCCCTATTTCAAAATTATTCTCAGAAACTTTACAAAAGAACTTAGAGTTGCTAAGCTCCCCATTTGTATTCATAACTTGAGCTCACAAAAAGAATTGACAGAGTTCTATAACCATATACAATGCAATTCATTATCAACTACCAGCTTCTATAAACATATAAACTTCTTTTCTTACCTCTTCTATACTTGTCAGTAATTACATTTGGTGCTTATGAACAATTTGAATATCTCCCTCTCAAACCAAGCATCCACCATACTTTTGCTAAATTTAAGTGTGTCTCCATGAAACCTAATGTAGTCAACCCTTTCATAGGGAATTTAAAACAATAAAAACTTATGATATTCTCAAATATCCATGTCCTAATAATATTGAATATCTTTCAGGATTTTGTAATGCTTGATTTATACCTCAAGCTTGACCTTTTCATCATCTATGTGATTGACAATATAAGATGATAATTAACATTCTTGAATTGATTTCTCATCTAAATTATGTTATACCACATCAAAAACTCCACTTAATCATGGAGACTAATCATTACTCACCTTTACTATCTTTGGTTTTGATACATTGATTTGCCTTCTCTCTTGTACTCCAAGAGCTTCAAACCTCTTGTTTTGAATTGATGGCCTTATAACTCTATTAGGGAAAAATATTTTAATGTGTCCCAAATTATTATAGTTGTAGGAAAAAACCTTATGCATACCTCTTGTTTGATGATTCCTTTCATAATCTCATTCATATTCATTTTTAGAGGGTCTTATACACTCTCTTGATTTATGACCAAACAAATTGCATGTATAACAATAAGCATTGAATGAATTAACATTATTCATATAATTAGGCTATGTGATTGGTCTTTTCATGTTGACATCATTTCCTTCATTATATTTCTCCTTGACTTGAATTGGCTCCTTTTGGTCGTCTTTGAAACCAAGACTTGTCTTATCACTTTCAAACTTATAAATCCTCAATGTTTCATCTATATCCTCGGTGCTTTTGTAAAAATTCAAAAAGTTATTCAACTTGTTAGATGCTTGATCCAACCTAAATTTTAAGGATTCCATCTCAATTCCATACGTGGTGCATTCTTCCTCTTCAAATTTTAAGCTAGCAATGACTATTTCCATCTGTGCTTAAATATGATTGATGATCTCATCATACTCTTTGGATGTGATACTCGGTATCTCCTCAAAAAAACCAATCTAATCATCATATTCCTTAACTAATGATCTTAGTTTGTGATTATTTATTCTTTTTAATTTCAACTCCTCTAGAGCACTCACCAATTCTACCTCAAGGTTCACTTCAACTTCTTCTTCATTTGATTATTCATCATTAATAAGGCCTTTCCTTTTATTATCAACACTCATTGTCTATTTATATAGTCATGAATAAGGTTTTATTATTGGCATGGTCATGTTAATTATTGTCATCATCACTCTCATATGTGCTTGTGTCACTTACATTAGATGAATTATTATCCTCTTTAGTACAAATACTTATCTTGTTCTTGAATGATATTTTATTACCTTCATACTTCCTAAAATATTTCTTGTTTTTTTTATGATTTTATATCTTCTTATCATCTCCATGATGTTTATCATGTTCAACCTTATCCTTGTTAGGACACTTAGATTCAAAGTGACCAATATTACCATAGTTAAAAAATTTGAAAGGAAACTTACCTTTTGTACTTTTCAGATCCAAATTTTAATTTCCTATCAAACATGGATATTAGTTCATCATCATCAACATATGAACATACCTCATCTTTGAACTTTTTGGATTATGAACTCTTCTCAGATTTGAATGTCACTTCTTTCTTGGGGGGGGGCCTTCATTTTTTCTCATCTCATAGGTAGTCAAGATGCCATGAATCCCCTCCATCTCTAACTTTTAAAAATATTGCATCTCCTCTACTATAGACACCTTAGAATCAAACTTAGGAGTTAGTGATCTCAATACCTTTTAAAAAACTATATACTCATTCACTTCTTAACCCAATCCTCTAATGACACTGCAACTTCATCAACCTTCAATAGGTAGGATGCAATGGTTTCATCTTCATTCATCATTAGACATTAAAACTATCTCTTATGGGTATTTTTATCACTTGAATTTATACCTTTTGATCAGATGTCTAGGCTTTCCTCATCTAAGTGGCATAATTGAAAAACCTCTAGGCTTGTGGGTAGCCTAAGGATGAGCTGAATCTCTAGATAGGTATAGTTCCCTTGATGTACCACTTTGGATGATTATTATACCTAAACTTTGGGGAGGAAAAAGGGAGAGAAAATGATAAAAAAACTATCCTAAGGGAGGTGATACAACAAAATAAATCGATGACTTACAACTAGCTACATGTTACACATGATAACAAAGGACTAACCAAACATACACTTCTCCAATTTGCATCTTCTCACATCAATGTTACATTATGATGTTATGGATGAATGTTTAGGATAAGAGGAATATACAAGAGGTATTGAATGGCACTAGTGAATATACTAACTCACTCAACCTTGATACTTCCTATAACACTTCATATGCCCTGAAATAAGAATATTTCCAACTTCAAATAGGGTGAAAGAATGAGACAACATGCTAATTAAATAATAGTTATCACTAAGAAATATTAAGCATCCAAGTAAAAAACATTATAAATAATCATGAAGAGGTAAAAATTCGTAGTCTTATTGATCAAATGGTATGAAAATGAGTAGGGATTCACCATACTTAGGTGGAGCATAGATTACAAAAGCTAGAGAGAGAGAGAGAGAGAGAGAGAGAGAGAGAGAGAGAGAGAGAGAGAGAGAGGTTCAAGTGTCACAAAGGCACTTATCAAGTTGAGATAATTAGTTAATAATATATGATAATAGGATATGGGATAAACCATGCAAGGTCATGAAGGCCAAGTGTCCATCCAAGTCATCAAACTCTTGCAAAGTGGCATAAAACTTGTCATTCTAGATTTAAAAAAATTGCCTTCATGATTTAGACCTATTTGAACATCCAAAAAATGATTAGGGATAGGTATAATGATTTGGATAAATGGGAATTATTTTAAACATGACACGCCATGCATTTTTTTGTATCCTTGGTCATCCAAAATCATCTATGAATGAGCCATCATCATTTGTAGTCCAAAAAACACTTCCTTCATGCACCCTACACACTTTCCTTCTCAAAAGGCATCAATTGCTCATTAAAATCCACGTAAATGAGTGCATGACAAGTGTAAAGACCCTAAATAGAATTATAATCATTAGGCACACCTTAAAATCACCCCACTTGAAGCTTTCCACCCTCTTCACTAGCTTGTCTAATATGCCAGTTTTGACTAGCTAAGATGAAGTAGCTGGTTGAGGTACATAGAAGTTGTTTCAAGGAATAAAATTAATATGGGTAGTTATCTTAAGTCCTATTTTTTCCATCTATTTTATTTTAACCTCTTTAAACATTTTTAAACCTACATAATACAAAAAATAGTCAATAAAACCCTATTTCTACCATGTCCATATAGATTTTGTATATCTAATTTTGATGGTAGGGACATTTACTAAGTCCTCTTTAACATCAAGTCATCATTCATGTCATTATTGTCAATTTTGGTGCATTATATCTCTCATTTCCTCAAACTTGTCTTTGCAAGGGTTTATAAGGGTTTTAGCTTGTTTCCACTCTTAAGGTTCATTCATAAACATGGGATTTATAATTTACAAATAAATTCCATAAATTAATATTTTAATACCTTCATCAACAACCTTGAACTTCTCTTATCAAGCTCTTCTTTCCAATTCCTATAGGTCTAGTGTTATTTTTGAGCCAAAATGGCTTCCTCAAAGGTTTTTTTTCCTTCCAAAAGATTTAACCCATCTATTGTATCCCCATATGCATAATCCAATAGTTTATATTGATCATCTAAAGCCAAAAATTAAGTTGACCCCCTTTTTTGATATTAGGCATAGTCATGCTTAGTAGGCATGTTTACACCTTAAATCCTAACATGAGTTTTTGATGGTTACTCTCCATACCAATGGTTTATACACTTATATCATTATCCCATATTCATTCTCAAATAGATTAGGAAGCATATATAGGACTGGGAGTGAAAATTGCCTCCTCATTTGGCACTAGGGCTAAACCTTGCCTTTAGGTCTGTCTACAACTTCTGTAGTTTGGGATATTTGGTTGAGATACATCCCTATATGATTAGTCTAAATTATTTTTATTAGTGTCCCTCAGCTTTCCAAATCCCTTTTTAATGTCCCTACATCTTTTGGCTTCATATTCTTATCATATTCTCCAAAACTACCAATTTGTGATCATAAGGGAGTCCCCTCTATCTAAGACAAAACAAAGGGTACTCCCATACCTCCTAAAAAAATGGTGGGTGTTTTATGATATTTATCAAGTCATGGGGGTGATATATACAAATTTTGAGCTTCTAGTTAGGTCAATAGACCTCTCAACTGATCCAAAACCTAAAACAAACCCATATTTATGTCATTTACATGGATTAGGCCTAGGTTATAGTGTTTAGGCTCTCCTACCACCTTCAAATATCCATTTTCAAGTTTATATATTCATTTTAATCATTTTCATGATAAATTAAAAACAAAATACTACTACCCTATCAAACTAAGTGTTACCTTGACAATTTTATAACTTGTAAGGGCACCTGTAGGTGGGTTTGTATGATTTAGGCCTTAAATTCAAGAAATAAACCCTCATTAAAGCCTTCCATGGTCATCTAGCATCTTTTTTACTCATTAATTTCCTTAATATAAACTCTCTAACTTCTTGGGTTTCATACTTCATTCCACTGCATGTTGACTAAGACACCCTACCTCTGATTCCTGTAGGTGTGTATTAAATTCAATTGAGCTTGGTAATAGTAGGGAAACATTCCATTGAGTATGAAATCCATCTATCATTTTATTATAAAGTAGGTTTAATTTTAATGTGATAAGAAACACAAGTACATCCTACTATTTGATAGTTGTTTTCAAGTTTAGCTGTAGGTGGGCATTTCCCTGTGAGGGGACCCTATAGGTACCCATGGAACATGGAAAACAATGTATCCACCTCATAAAGTGACCATTATAACTATTTATACACTATTTTATAAATTAAACCACTCAATCCAACATTATAGTGTGTTTTTATACTCTCGGGATATCAGCTATCATTCAATCCTCAAACCTATACACATGAATGCAAACTTTTAATGTATTTCTAGGCAATTTTGAGGCTCTAGACTTCCATCTTCTCTTCACTTCCTAACCCTCACTTTTGGAATGTATCTTATCTAGGATAAGGGATTAAAATTTCACCTAGATATATATTCTAATTATATTTTCAAACATTTTATAATATATTCATAAAACCTCTTGGGTCCTCTATCTTTGCATTTTGGGGATTTGGTCTCAAAACTCAATCATATCATTTTTTTATGGTGACCTTCAACCTTGTTTAGAAATCCAAACTTATAGACAAGTCTACCATGATATTTTCATAATTTTAATTCCTTAATCATGGTTTTAACACATTTTTTAACCTTTATATATGGATTTTAATCTCTCTACTCAAGCCACCTATAGGTGTTTATTCCATAGTGTAGTTAGTGAAAATGAGGATGAGCAATAAGCATGTTGACATCTTTTTCATTAGTCCTTGTACCTTTTCAAACTTTAAAAACACAATAATTTATCATGAAATATTTTAAACAATGTTCAAGGCTCCATCTTAGTGCATTGCTTTCTTTTAGGTGCTAATGGAGTTATATACAGGTAGTGGGCAGAATTGGAGTAATATGCATAGGGGAAAACTTCATGAACAAGCCAAGAATATTTATAATTTACCAAATTGTTGATATTAATTATAATGATCTTAGAATTTACTTTAAAACCTCTATTTAAAGATTATTTTCTTCCTTCATGACACTTGTACATGTTTATCAATGGGTATCTGACTGTATTTTCTTGCATATGGCTGAGATTCCATAGAGAGCTACCTTGGGAAAGGATATTGAGAGGTGAAAGTGACCAATGGAACATGTAATAATTTAAACCCTCCAATACCACCATCAAAACAATAAAATCCTTCAAGTGGTGAGAAAACTACCTATTTCATGGAAAAGGGTTCCCTCCTACAACCTAAGATGATTAGCATATAAAAACTTCATGAAATTTGAAACCAAGCATGGAAATAGTTTTATGAGGAGATAAAAATAATCTAACGTCAAAATAATCAATTGGTTCATATGCAATTCCTCAAACTAATGAAAAATTTATAGCGTGCATGAAACAATGAGTAGAAAATTACAATCAACTTCATGAGGATGGTTCATGAAGCACATACCATCATTATTCAAACTTTTTATATGGAAATTAAGGTATATAGTTTTTATTTATCCTCCCCAATTCATTTTATATGAAACCTCCTTTATTGGTCATGCTAAGTACAAACCTAAAGACTAATTTTTCTTGCAAAAAGGGGTAAAAAAGGAGAAAAATAGTTCTGGGACAAAAATGTCACTTGTAGATCACTTAAGATGTGTAACTAAACTTGCAGAATCTAAAGAGACATACCATGATCTTATCCCATGTGGTAGACTTCTCCATGGGCTATACAAGTGCCAAACTCACCTTTTCCCCAAATAAAACTAATCTTTCTTCTGAATCACCTACCACTTTCATTTACCAACAATTGATTAAGACATTTGAGGACACATGGAATGTGACATAACCTTTTATATCCTTCACACTTCCCAATAAATCCATAGAACTCATTAAAAGTACCTTTTTGTACTTCAAATGACCTAAAAGGACTAAGGACCAAGGCTAGTATAACATCAAATGACATTAATTAACCTTTAAAACACCTTTTCACATTTTTATTAGACCCTTAAAACACCTAAAATTCAATTTTTTACATAGGGGTGCCATAATTTGACCTAAAAGTCAAATTTGGTCAACACATTGGTGACTCATAAGGGTAGTATGTCTGCTATACTAACTAGACCAGTAGCCTTATTAGTCTATTGTGATTAGGGAGTCATATGAAGTCTGAGACACAACAAAAGGACCTTTGAACATAGGTTTTTATCAAGACAATACCAATAATTACCTCAACACACAAACTAAAGGACACACGCAAACAAAATAAACACACTAACAACACACACACACACACACACACACACACACACACACACACATGTGCTCAAAACATTTATGGGAATTAGAGAAAAAAATAATATTCAAAAATAGGAACTAAACATACCTCCTTTCTATGATGAAAAGGAAATTTTCTTTAATCTTATTTTTCATGAGATGAATCATGATGCCAAGCATGTTTCTTCTTGAATTAGATGCTTTATGAATCAAACCTATTCCTTGGGACTTCACTCGATCTACTCTCAAGTATATCATCTTAAAATAGGTCTCTAATTTAGATATATTCCTCTTGAACATGTTCACATACTTCATACTACTTCCCACTCTTCATTTCATGGTCAATTTGTATCTCCTTAGTAGACATGGCTTCAAGAGGAGTATTTTCATGTTCTTTAAAAGATTGAGACCAATAGGAGCTTGTTCCATCCTTCAAGGTATGATATGTTTCTCCAAAATAATTGATAATATTATATCCCATCTCTATGACTTCAAACATATCACAATGAAAATTATATGCTTCTTGAAAGGATAGATTTGAAAGTTTGATTTTCCTTTGCATACTTACTTGAGTGCCAACATTGCCTTCTCCATCTTTAACCAGATCATAGCCTCCTTGAAGAGTATTATATCCTAATACAATTATTTCAAACAATTCATCCAAAGGAAACTTAATAACTTGTCCTTTCTCTATGACATCATTCATAGATATGGAAGAACCAATGACTATTTTTTCCTATTTGGCAAAAAGATAACATTCTTCCTCATCAACCCAATCAAAAATTCCAACACAAGAGAACACCTCTTCTTCATCATTTAGGACCTATTGAGTAATATAAATTTTCATATCAACTACCATAGCATGACTTTGATTATCAACAGCTAAAATATCCTCCACCTCCTTCTTTGTGATTCTAAGACTAGGCATTTTGAAGTCATGTGACTTAGTCCAATGACCCTGCCAAGGAGTTAGGCTTTCTTCAAGAAAGAGTTCTAAGTTTTTATTTACCAACTAATCCTATTTATTTTACCATACCATAGGTCCATCAAGGCAAATGGTAATTAAATGAAGTCAATATGAACTAGTTGGTGGAGGTGGCACATAGAACTCAAAATTAGATTGAGTGAAATGTAGGGGATTATTTTGGAAGCTCTTGAGGAAGGGAAGGCAGACCTTTGGATAAAATTACTTGATTTTATTCCCTCCATTTTATAATCACTTCATCCAAATATTATTTATATTTAATACTTTATTTAGGGGTAGATGGGGTGTGTTTAGGCATAATATCTTATTTTTGGTCTAAACCTTCCATCATACCTTGACTTAGCAATTTCAACTTTGACTCTAACTATTTAATTTTCTTGGATAGGTTCTCTTATAAAAGTATCTCTTGATGTTCATAGGAATAATCATGAACATAATGAATACATTAGGTCTAACATATAACATAATAAGCTTCTTGAGGAATGGTGGGAGGGACTTGTAAAATATCAACTTCATTCTCAACCTCACACTCCTTAACGATGCTTCTATCCTCTTTTTTCCCCATGATTCCTCTATCTTACTCTATCTTAGCATATTAGTATTAGAAGTGTTTCCTTGAGTAAGTGTGGGATGGGTTTATATAGGATCAATCTCCTTCTCAACTTCACACTCTTTATCAAGACTTTCTCCTCTTTCTTTCCCCATGACTCCACTATCTTATTCTAGCTTAGAATGTTAGGATTATAAGTCTCTTTTTGAGGTGGTGGGGATGAAATGTGAGAGGGAAATTATGGCTTGAATTCCAATTCCTTTTCTAATAACATGAATTGATTCATATGAATATTATCCAACTCAATCTACCTATCAATATTGGCTTTAAAAATAAGGCTTCTCTTTTCAACTCTCTCTTCCAATTGATTGGGAAAAGGATGACTTTGATATCCTTGATTGGGTTCATGAGTAGGGATAAAATATGGATGATAGAGAACTTTGGGAAGTGGATATTAAGGCTGATAGTTTTGGCAAGTTTTCTTTTCATAAACTCTTAGCCTATTCTCTAAGGAAGAAACTAGGCCACTCACATCAAGCATCTCACTTATGAGCCTTTGCCAACTATCTCTCTCAATAGGTACCCACTCTATTTTGACCAAATATAATGTATCTCTCACCTTATGAATAATCTTACTAGTAACCTATTGATAAAACCCCATTTGTGTGTCAAGATCTAATATATACCTCTCATATCCCAAAAGAGTTTGTTTGAAGGTGTAAATGTATGGACTTGAGAAGTGACTAGGTTGGCTAGGCGAAGCAAGATATTGAGGAGGTTGGATATATGACTGATACAAATCATGATAAGGATGGATATAGTGTTCATAATTATCATTATTTAGTTCTAAATTGTCATTAAAAGATTGGTAATAATCACATCAAGGTTGATTTAGAACTTGCTCTTATTGATAGGGAATAACAAAAGCTTTAAATGTCTCACCAACTTATATAAGATAAATCTCAACAACGAGATTAGCCATGAAATATAATTTAAAGTAATAATATAAATTAAAATTTTACCAATAATCTTAAAAGGATAGCCTAGGTTTCTTGGCCAACTGATATAGTTTTGGAGTCGTCATTGATGCTTAAATAGATGCCTCCAAAGGATGATTGTTGAATGACAACACCAAAAATGTTGCAACCTCTTGGACCAAGAGTCCCACTGAGCATAAAAAACTATGGTCACTTGTTTTTTTACCTTTTTATGAGATATATAATATCCTCATCCAAATGGCACAATTGAAATACCTCTAGTCTTGTGGGTAGCCTAAGGGTGAGGTGAATCTCTAGATAGGGCTAGCTCCCTTGTTATAACACTTTGGATCACTACTACACTTAAAATTTTGGGGGAGAGGGAGAGAAAAAGATAAAACCAAAATTTCCTAAGGGAGGTGATACACAAAAATAATTTGATGACTTCCAACCAGCTACATGTTACCCATGATAACAAAGGACTAACCAAACATACACTTCTCTAATCTACATATTCTCACATCAATGTTACATTATGAAGTTATGGATGAATTTTTAAGATAGGAGGACAAGACAAGAGGCCTTGAATGGCACTAGTGAATATACTAACTCACTTAATCTTGACACATCCTATAACACTTTATATGCTTTGCAAGAAGAATCTTTCCAACTACAAATAAGGTGAAAGAATGAGATAACATGCCAAGGAAATCATAGTTATCACTAAGCAAAATCAATAATACAAGTAAAGAAGACTATTAAAAATAAGTAATATTATTGATCAAATGGTATGAAAATGATTAGGGATTTGCCATACTCAAGTGGAACATAGACTACAAAGGCCAAAATGGCTAGTTTTTATAGAACTAGAGAGAGAGAGAGAGAGAGAGAGAGAGAGAGAGAGAGAGAGAGAGAGAGAGAGAGAGAGAGAGAGAGAGAGAGAGAGAGAGAGAGAGAGGAGAAGAGATAAGTTCCACAGCCACAAGGACACTTGTCAAGATGAGAGAATTAGTTAATTTTGCATTATAATAGGATATGGGATAAACCATGTAATGTTAAGAAGCCCAAGTGTCCATCCAAGTCATCAAACTCTTCCAAAGTGGCATAAAACTCCTCATTCTAACTTAGAAAACTACCTTCATGATTTGGACCTATTTGAACATCCCAAAACTAATGAGGGATAAGTATGATTATTGTTATGAAGGATAAGTATTTTTAAAATGCCTCTCCATGCATTATTCTCATGTCTAATCATCTAAAATCATCTAGGAATGAGCCATCATCATCTATAGTCCAAAAAATTCTTTCTTCATACACCCTACACACTTGGATTCCAAAAAGGCATTATTTGCTCATGAAAATCCATGGGAGGGAGTGGATGACAATTTTAATACCCTCCATGACCTTAGAAACATTAGTCACACCTTAAAATCACCCAACCTGAAGTTTTCCACCCTCTTCACTAGATTGTCCAATATGCCAGTTTTCACTAGATGAGATGAAGTAGCTAGTTGAGGAACTTAGAAGTTGTTTCAAGGCACATAATTGATATGGGGAGTTATATTAATTCCTAATATTTCCCTAGATTTTATTTAAACCTCTTGAAACCTTTTTAAACCTAAAAAACACACAAAATAGTCAAGGAAATCTTATTTCTACCATGTTTGTATAGATTTTATATAACTAATTTTGATGTTAGGAGCTTTAATAAGTATTATTTAACATACAATAATCATTCATGACATTTTGGTGCATAATCTCTCTCATTTCCTCAAACTAGTCTTTGCAAGGGTTTTAGCTTATTTCCACTCTTAAGGTTCATTCATAAATATGGGACATCTAATTTACTAAAAAATTCACAAAATTCATAGTTCAATACCTTCATCAACATCCCTAAAATTCTCATATTCCCATGCATAACATCAAAATAGGTGTGAGTTTCCAAACTTCTCTTATCGAGCTTTTCTTTCTAATCCCTACATGGCTAGTGTTGTTTCTGAGCCAAAATGGCTTCCACAAAGGTTTATTTGCCTTTCAAAAGATTTACCACAACTTATAAACCCTATATACATGATCCAATAGGTTTTAGTGATAATCTAAAGCCAAAAATGAATTTGAACCCCTTTTTGGATGTTAGGATTAGTCATTCTTAGAAGCCATGTTTACACCTTAAAGCCCAACATGAGTTTTTGATGGTTACTCTACATAGCAATGGCTTAGACACTTCTATCATGATCCCATAATCATTCTCAAATATGTTATAAATCATATATATGATTAGATGTGGAAATGGCCTAATCATTTGGAACTAGGCCTAAACCTTTCCCTTAGGCTTACCTAAAACTTGTGTTGTTTAGGCTATTATATTGAGCTCCATCCCTCTGTGTTTGGTTTTCATGATTTTTATTGGTGTCCCTCAACTTTTCAAATCCCCATGAAATGTCCCTACATATTATGGCTTCATATTTCTATCTTATTCTCCAAAATTACTAGATTGTGCTCATATGGGAGTGCCCTATATCTAACATAAAATAGAGGGCACTCCCCTACCTCCTTAGACAATATTGGATGCTTTATGAGCTTCCTCAAGTCTGGGGGTGCTTTGTACAAATTTTGAGCTTCTAGTCTGGTCAATAGACCTCTCAACTGATCTAAAAAACTAAAATAAACACTTGTTTGTGTCATTTGCATGAATTAGGCCTAGGTTATAGTGTTTATGTTCTCCTACCACCATCTAAGATCCATTGTTAGGTGTATATATTCATTTGAATCATGTTGATGATAAATACAAACCAAACACGACCACCCTATCAAAATGATAACAATGGGAATAATTATGATTTTTGGAACATTAGAATGAGGATATATCTTATGTCAATGGGACATGACATATGGTAGTCATTTGTCAATGGATACACTCCAACTTCTACACCATTAACGGATGCAATAGGCAAGAAGGAAAGTGAGAACAATTCCAAGGTAATGAATGCCATAATATGTGGCCTATTAGATGTAGACTTTGTAAATGTAATGCATTATAAGTCATTGAAGGTAATATGGGATAAATTTAAAACTATATATGAATGAGACACCAAGGTGAAAATGGCCAAGTTACATACCTATTGACCAAATTTGACATTTAGGTCAAATTGGGGCACCCTTAGGTAAACAATTGACTTTTAGGTGTTTAGGGCTCTAATACATATGTCACAGGGTTTTTTATAGTTAATTAATGTCATTTGATGTTATAATAGCCTTGGTCCTTACTCATTTTAGTCTTTTTAGTCATTTTGGATCATTTGAAGGTCAAAAAAGGTGAATTTAATGAGTTATATAGATTTATTGCGAAGAGTGAAGGTTTAAAAAGGTTATGTCACATGCAATGTGTCCTCACATGTCTTAATCAACTGTTGGTAACTAAAAAATTGGTAGGTGTTTCATAAGAAAGATCATTTTTTTGTGAAAAAGGTGAGTTTAGCAGTTGTACATGCCATGGGGAAGTGTGCCACATGGGATAAGATCATGGTATCTTTATTTAGATTCTCCAAGCTTATTTCCATGTTTTAATTGCTTTGAAAGTGCCATTTTTGGCTCAAAACCATTCTTATCCATTTTTACCCTTCTTGGCAAGCAAAAGAAATCTTCAAGTTTGTACTTGGTATGGCCAGTAGATGAGGTTTCAGATCAAATGCCTTAGGGAGGTTAAAGTAAACTCAAAGATATTCATTTCCATATAAATATTTTGAATAATGGTGGCATGTGCTTCATAAACCATCCTCATGAAGTTATTTATACTTTTCTACTTCTTATTTCATTTGTCTTACAGAAGTTGGTGAGACATTTAAAGCTTGTGTCATTCCCTATCAACAAGAGAAAGTTATAAATAAACCTTTATGTGATTCTTACCAATATTGTAATGACTATTTCCAACTCCATCATGATACTTATCAACACTATATCCATCCTTATCATGAGTTGTATCAGTCTTATACCCAACCTCTTCAATATCTTGCTTCACCTAGCCAACCTAGTCACTTCTCAAGTCCATACATTTGAATTAGGTGGGCATTTCCCTATGAGGAGACACCTATAGGTGCCCATAAAACATGGAAAATTATGTATCCACCTCATAAAATGACCATAAATATTTATACACTATTTTATCAATGGAACCATTCAAGACAACATGAGAGTGTGTTTGTCTACTCTTGGGATATCAACTATTATTCAAACCTCAAACCTGTAGACATGAATGTAAAATTTTTGTGTATTTCTAGGCAATTATGAGGCTCTAGACTTCCATCTTCTCTTAACTTCCTAACCCTCATTTTTGGCATGTCTCTTCTCTAGTATAAGGGATACAAATTTCACCTAGCTATACATTCTAATTCTCTTGGAAAACATGTTATAAGATATTCATTAAAGCTCTTGGGACCTATATTTTTGCATTTTGAGGATTTGGTATCAAAAATCAATCATATCATTTTTTGAAGGTGACCTTCAACCATGTCTAAAAATCCAACATTCTAGACAAGTCTACCATGATCTTTTCATCATGTTAATACCTTAAGGAGGGTGTCAACACATGTTTGAACCTTTCTATATGGATTTTAATCTCTCTGATGAGGCCACATGTAGGTGGTTATTCCACAGTGTAGTTATTGAAAGTGAGGATGAGTATTAAGCATGTTGGTAGCCTTTTCATTAATCCTTAAAACTTTTCAAACTTTAAAAACACAAAATAATTGATCATGAAAGATTTTAAACAAGGTTCAAGGCTCAATCTTAGTGCATTTCTCTCTTGTAGTTGCTAATGGAATTATATATAGGTAGTAGGCAAAATTAGACCAATATGCAAGGGGAAAAGCTTCATGAACAAGCCAAAACTCTTTCCAATTGCCCAAATGTTTTATCATAATTATTATGGTATTGAAATTAACTTCAAAACCTCCATTTTAACATGATTTTATTCCTTCATGACACATGTGCATGTTCATCAATGACTACCTAACTGTATTTTATTGTATATGGTTGAGATTCCATGGGGAGATACCTTAGTGAAGGAGATTAATAGGTTAAATTAAACAATATAACATGTAATTCATGTAAGCCAAAACATATTCACCCTCCAAGACCACCATCAAAACATTAAAATTCTCTAAATGGTGAATAAACTATCTATTTCATAGAAAAGTGTTACCTCTTGTAACCTAAGATGATTAACATATCTAAACTTCATGAAACTTGAAACCAATAATGGTAATAATTTTATGATGAGTTCAACATGATCTATCATCAAACTAATCAATTGGTTTATATGGAATTACTCAAACCAGGTCAAAACCTATAGGGTGCATAAAACAAGAAGCAAAAAAGTATAACTAACTTCATGAGGATGGTTCATGAAGCACATGCCACCATTATTCAAAATATTTATATGTAAATTAATATATTTGAGTTTAATTTAACCTTCGCAAGGTGTTTGATCTGAAACCTCATCTACTAGCCATACTAAGTATAAACCTGAAGACTGCTTTTACTTGCCAAAAAGGGTAGAAAATGGATAAGAATGGTTTTGAGCCAAAAATGGAAATTTCAAAGCAATTAAAAAATGGAACTGAGCTTTGAGAATTTTAATAGACATACCATGATCTTCTCCCACATGGCACACTTCCCCATGGGTTGTACAAGTGCTAAACTCATCTTTTTTCTTAAGAAAAAAGATATTTATTTTGAAGTACCTACCAATTTTAGTAATAATTGATTAATAAATTTGTGGACACATTTCATGTGACATGACCTTTTTTATCCTTCACACTTCCCAATAAATCTATACAAAGTCATTAAATGCATCTATTTTTACCTTCAAATGACCCAAAATGACAAAGGACTAAAATGACTAAGAACCAAGGATATTATAACATAAAATGAAATTAATTAACCTATAAAAAACCATGTGACATATGTATTATATCCCTAAAAAAACCTAAAAGTCAAGTTTTTACATAAGGGTACCATAATTTGGCGTAAAAGTCAAATTTGGTCAATAGGTATGTAACTTGGCCATTTTCACCTTGGTGTTTCACTCATACATAGTTTTAAATTTATCCCATATTACCTGGAATGACTTATAATTCATCACCTTTATAAATTCTACATCTAATAAGCCACATATAATGGCATTCGTTACCATGGAATTGTTCTCACTTTCCTTCTTGCCTGCTACATCAGTTGATGGTGTAGGAGGGCAGAGTGTATCCATCGACAAATGAATACCATATGTCATTTCCCACTGACATAATATATATTCTCATTCTAATTCTCTAAAAATAATTATTATTCCCATTGAAAAATGGATACTTATTAGTAGAAAAACCACCTTTAGCTTGTTGACTAGCCATCTTCATTTCTAGGATCTCCTTTAGGCTATTAGGTATGCTTCAAAAGCCTTGATTTGATAACAAATATGGAAATCAAAATGACTAAGTGGGGGGTGAATCAATCTTTAAAACTTTCTTATCGATTTCACTTAAATAATTATGAACCATTCAAGCAAGTATATAGATCTAGCAAAGATAAGCACTTATCCATATAGGAAAGATACACAAAAACACATCACATATATGGGAAAATCTCAAGGATAAGAAAAAACAATAATATCTAAAAATGTAATACAACCTTATAAGATAAACACCAAATTTATTAAAGCACCAACTTCACATGGAACGCCAACCCCAACTAGCTAAGCACCAACTCAGCTAGGCTTTAACAAGCCACTAAATTACAAGGAGGAACCAACCCATAGATGAATCCTCACCAACTCAACCACCTAATTGATTTTATCACCTTTAGGACACCTTATTGTTTAAAAAATTGATGATGACCACTTTTTTAGCTCTTCACACTCTTATCCTTATCAAACTACATTCTAGGACTCTTCACTCAACTAGTTCTCTTCAAGAATGATTAGATCATATGAGCTTGATCCTCATCTATAGAAACTCTATCAAGTATTAATCATAGTTTATATACAATCTTCATGTGGTCTACAAGACATTATTCTACTTACCAATATGTTATTTCATTCATAGACAATTTAGTCACAGAAATAGGCCTAAAACTACCTTGTATTTGTTAAAAATATTGTCATTGATGTCAAAGGACTAGCGTTATTGGTGACAAATGCTCCATAGCATTTAATGGTGTTTTTAATGTTCATATCTTGGCTAATGTGTGTTAATATTTATTTAATATTAATGAATATATTTTTGGTTGCATAAAGTCAAAAGAGGGCCCATAGATAAGTCAAAGAGTCACGGGGTAAAGACAAAAGAGGAATGGGATGCATTTTCCCATGAAGAGTCATCTTGAGGAATTATAAGAGTCACTAAGTGAAAACAAAAGAGGAAGGGCACAATTTCTCATGAAGGGACAATTTTAGGAATATGAAAAGTCACCAAGATAAAGACAAAAGGGGAAAGGATGCATTTGCTTATGAACGGTCACCATGTGACTTTTCATATGAAATAATTTGAAGGGTCATGTAAGTTTGGCACCATTTTCCATGAGGATTGAAGGGTCACAAAGGGTTAATTCCAAATTTCATTTGGTAAGATATAAATAAAGGCTTGGGAATCCATTTGTACAATGTGGAAGAGATCATGGTTTTGTAATTGTCATATCTAGCTTAAAAGAGCAAAGGAGAGAAAAGAAAGAGATATTGTAATGTTCTATCATTTGTTGAGAAAGTGAAATTGAGAGATATTGATAAAGGGGTTGGCGCTCCTATGGGTTGGTACTCATGAATAGTTGATATGTTGGTGCTCAGCGAAGGAGTTGGTGCTCTTTCAAGTTGGTGCTTTCAAATATTATCATTTGAGTTGGTACTCATTCATATACTTGAGATTATTCTCCATGGTTTTTCCACATTGGATTTTTCACATTAAAATTTGGTCTCTCTCTCTCTCTCTCTCTCTCTCTCTCTCTCTCTCTCTCTCTCTCTCTCTCTCTCTCCTCTCTCTCTCTCTCTTCTCTCTCTCTCTCTCTCTCTCATCTCTCTCTCTCTCTCATGTGGTGTTTATTGTTTCAATTTTATTACATATCTTCAATGTATGGTTAAGTTTAAATTAATTAAGTAAAATTTTATAAGATATATGATGTAATTGATTCACACCCCCCTCTTCGTATATCCCATGCTTAGAAATTGGTATCAGAATAGGTTCCTTTGGAAAGAGTTTAATAGCTTGAAGGTATATTGGGTAAAGCACAAGATGGCTAAGAAGCTAAGGAAGGAGAATTAAGAGTTGAAATCTATTGTCAAGGATCTTAAGGAGAGGGTATGTATCTGAGAGTCTAAGTTGGTTTTAGAAGCAAAAAATGATAAGATGTCTATTCGAGTTCTTAAGAATCAACTATAGGCTACATATTCAAGTTTGAGATAAAGAGAAGAAAAACATGATGAAAGCAAGGACGAAGCCAAGGTGAATCTAGAAGGAGAACGCATTTGTGCCTTACAAGAATTAGAAGCTGTTGAGAAGAAGAATAAAAAAATGAAGCACCAGATTGAGTAAAATGAAAAGGAGTCAAAGGAAATAATTGAAGATCTACAAGCACACATTGAAGAATCCAAAAAGATTGAAGAAGATCTAACAACTTAGTTATATAAAGTGAATAATGTGAAAGGTATGTTATTTAAATTTCTTCTTTAAAATTAGATCTTGAGAAAACAAATAAAGAAGTTAATAATAAAGCAGTCAGTGATTCAAAATTTTAGGATAGCACTAACATGTTGAATAAGATATTAGAAAGTCAAAATTCAATATCAGATAAGATAGGTATTGTATTTGAAAATAAAAAGAGCTATGTTGAAGATCTTACAAAAGAGGAAACAAAAAGGGAATAAGTTAAGAATATAGAAGGCTGAAAGTAACAGAGCTACAAAAGATAATCAAGACAAAGATACACAAATAAGAATAGGTTCTATATTCATGGTTTTATTTTTATTGTAATGGATATGGTCATAAGAAAATAAAATGTCAAAAAAGAGCTAACAATTTAAAAAACAAGGAGAAGGAAACTCATATAGAGTCAAGTAGAAGCCACAAGTCTTTTGCTCCTCTGTCAGGCTTTGATGAAGAGGCCATAATATGTTACAAGTGCAATAATTTCAAACACATAGTTTGACATTGCAGAAGCAGGTTAGAGTCAATCAGGAAGGACTAGAGTTTTAAGGTTCCATTCATCAAGAAGAAAGGTCAGACAAATTCATGGTAGAAGAAACAACTTGAATATTCTATGTTAGTTCAAACAACTTTACATGCAAGAAATGAAGAACAACCATGGTTAATTAATAGTGGATGTTTGAGGCACAAGTTAGGATACAAGAGAAAGTTAATAACTCTAAAGAAGATCAATGGTGTCATAGCGAAACTTGGAGATAATACCACTACCAGAATAACTAAAAAAGGTACATTAAGTTTGGATAATAATAGAACCAAGACTAAGAATGTTCTATATGTAAAAGGTCTTAAGCATAATCTATTAAGTGTAAGTAAAATATGTGATCAGGGATACACATTAAAGTTTCATGTATAAGGTTATGAGATTAGAATATAATATTCAGATGAGTTGATTGTAGATGCTTAGAGGACAGGCAACATTTATATGTGTTATCAGATATCTTCACAAAGGCACAACCAAAGGCCATATTCAAGGATTTGTGAGAGGAGTTGGGAGTAATTTATATTACTTCTTGACATTGAATATCAATATAAATTGAGGGGGAGATAAGTGTTACCTCTAGTATAGTCCCTTTTCTATTGATGTCAAAGGGGGAGAAGTGCAAAAATAGGTATAGGTATAAGAACAAGTATAGGAATAGGTACAAGGAACAGGTACATGATGATACAGTAAGGGGGAGTTACTGTATGTTTTTTAGTATCTGTAGGTTGGCATGTGTAGTATAATTTTTAGGATGTGGTATTTTTAGTTTGAGTTTGTCGTCAATGATAAAGGGGGAGATTGTTGGAAATATTGTCATTGCTGTCAAAAGTCTAGCATTATTGGTGACAAAGGCTACATAGCATTTAATGGTGTTTTTATTATTCATATCTTGGCTAATGTGTGTTAATATCTATTTAATATTAATTAATATATTTTTGGTTGCATAAAATCAAAATAGGGCCCATAGATAAGTCAAAGAGTCATGAGGTAAAGACAAAAGAGGAATGGGATGCATTTTCCCATGAAGAGTCATCTTGAGGAATTCCAAGAGTCACCAAGTGAAGACAAAAGAGGAATGGCATAATTTATCATTAAGGGACACTTTGATGAATATGAAAAGTCACCAAGATAAAGACAAAAGGGGAAAGGATGCATGCACTTATGAAGGGTCACCATGTGACTTTTCAAATGAAATAATTTGAAGGGTCATGCAAGTTTGGCACCATTTTCCATAAGGATTGAAAGGTCACAAAGGGTGAATGCCAAAGTTCATTTGGTAAGATATAAATAAAGGCTTAATAAGCCATTTGTAAGATGTGGGAGAGAGCATGGTTTCTAATTATCATATCTAGCTTAGAAGAGTAAAGGAGACCAAATAAAAAGATATTTTTTAATATGCTATCATTTGTTGAGAAAGAGAAACATTGAGAGATAGTTGTGTGGTATACACAAAAGGGGTTGGTGCTCATGAATAGTTTTTGTGTTGGTGCTCAACAAAGTGGTTAGTGCTCTTGTAGGTTGGTTCTCATTAATAGCTATTATTTTGGTGCTCAGTAAAAGGGTTGGTTTTCCTACAAGTTGGTGCTTGTGAATATTGTAGTTTGAGTTGGTGTTCAGTCATATAGTTGAGATTGTTCTCCATGGTTTTCCCCACATTGGACTTCCACATTAAAATATGATCTCTCTCTCTCTCTCTCTCTCTCTCTCTCTCTCTCTCTCTCTCTCTCTCTCTCTCTCTCTCTCTCTCTCTCTCTCTCTCTCTCTCTCTCTCTCTCTCTCTCTCTCTCTCTCTCGTTGACACCATGAAATTGCACCCTCAGTAGGAGGCTGAGCTCCTACCTTCTCCTCGCAACATGGAAACTCCCCTCTTACCTGTGGGAACTGGTGAAGCTGGAGGAGAGAGAGTCTCTAGATAAGGGCTAGCTCCCTTTGACGCATCGTGTTTGTTTAGCAAGTGCAAAATATAGATATATAGATAGATATATAAAAGGGGGGATGAAAAGGGAGAAAAATGTAAGAAAATAAACCTAATCTAAAGAGGTGATGCACTAAAATAAGTCAACCTTCACACCTCCACACTTAGAATTAGACAAATACATACATACTCTACACACTTGGCAGAAGGACCAGGTTGCAAGAAACTAGTAGGGAGGCTTTCATGAAAACACAAGAAAAAAAAAATCACTAAGGCACTATGAAATGCACACTGTAAGTAACTTCCTCTATTTTGGTCTTCTAAATGTCAGCTCTTCTCCTTTCAACTGTAGAAATGGTGCCTTGTAGACAATAGGTCTATTGGTTCTGAACCTGTGAGAGCATCAGAAAGTAATGACTAAACACAAAACAAACACTCAAGACATACTCAGATATATCTATCAAAAATGGAGGTAAAAACTACATTTATTGATTCAGGTGGAAATTTCAACAGGGCTGAGCCTTGTAAAAATGTGGAAGATGATTATAAAATGACCAAGTTCGCAATATATATGAGAAGCAAAGAGGCCCATTTGGTGCTCCTTTTACAATTGGCATACGTGTCCCTTCATGAAAAGAAACAAGTTGCTCAAAATATTAATGAGCTGTTCATTTTGTCTGCTCAAAATCTACATTTCTCTTTTAGGTGACTTACATGGTTTGCCTTCTCATTTAATGCAAGATGGAGAAACCAGTTGCTTCCCTAGCTGCTTGCACCCCAAATGATCAATTTTCTGGCACTATTTCACCCACTAGGGTCACTTCATAAATTGGCACTTCCTCTTGCCACTTGGACTGACTGCTTACTCATTCCTTGCTTGTTGCTTTGTCCATTTTGTCTTATCTGGCTCATTCGGCCCCCTAGGGCGAACATCTTGGTGAGTCACTGCATTTTGAGCTCCTTTCCATGGCTAGTGCTTCCTTTGATTTTAAAGACAAATGGCCATTTCTCTTTGTGAAAGTTGACATTTGTATGGATGTCATTGATTTGAAAACCAACAGCTAATCTACTCTTTTAAACTTGACGTCCTCTAGGACGTCACCGTCCCTGTCGCAACACTATCAAATCCCTTGTCAGCCTTTGCTTATTCTCCTTCCCTGCGTGCACCCCTTTTGCCTTTGAAACTACCCTTCACATTTGGGCCGGAAGTCCCCCGCAAGGGAATCTACCCTTCAGGGTCCTTCGGTGGGTCCCTTTGTACTCTAGACTGTCTCCTGGGCTCCCGCAAACAAATTGTCTACAGATAATTTCCCTGGGTCAATTTCCCTAGGGCTTTCTTGGCCTTTGCTTGTTTTCCATAGACTTTTGTCTGTAGACATTTTCCCACAGACAAAAGTCCATGGAAATTCTATCCGTTCTCACTTTGAAGCTTTGGTGTTCGTGGCCCGAATTCCTTTAGAATTTTTGTCAAATTTGACCAAGACATGAACTTTGAACTTGAGCTTTGAATATACCCTTGCTTGAGTCCTTTTCCTTTGAAGTCCTAGCCCTTTGAAAGGGCACTAAACCTTGAAGACTGCCCTTCGGCCAAGGACATACCCTTGAACCAAGCCATTGGACCAAAAATGGTTCAATGGTTTAAAGGTTCAACCAAGCGTGTTGATGGAATCTTGAACCAAAGCTGATGAGCTTCTGCGTTGAACTTTTTGTTGAGCCTTTTCAGTGAACCTTTTTGTTGAGCTGAACCCATTGAACTGAACCGGTTAAACCAAAATGGTTCAACTGTTTAATGTTTCAAACATTAAACGCTGATTGAAATGTCTGCTTTTAACCAAGTGATGAACGAAGTGATGGTTGAACTACCGATTGAACTCTAAAACCTAAAGATGATTGGCATTAAATAGTAGGGGGGAAGTTGACCAAAATTTTGCCTGTGGGCAAAATTGGTCAATAGATTGGTGACTCATAGAGGAAGCATGCATGTTATGCTTAGAAGCCAGTTTCCTTGTAGTCCATTAGGAACGGAGTCAAATGTAGCTATAAAAGAGTTAGCAACAGCCCCAAAGATCTGAGAATCAAAACATGAAGCTTTTACCCCACATGCGAAGGGAAACACACAAGGCCTAAAAAACACTACCTATGCAACTGCACTTAGGGAAAATAGGAAAAGAAAACTGAAAAACAAACTACTTTATACAACTAACCAAGTATTCCATCTTCCTCCTGGATCGAAGGGAAAACTTCTCAAGTCCCCTTCCCTAGCGAAAGGACTTATGGTGCCAGGCAAGTAGCTTAATGAAAAGGAGTTTTGGTGACTCACTCATCTTGCCTATCACCTAGTTTGGCTAGAATCTGAGTGGATGTTCAAACATGCTCCTAATGTATACATACTCTATTTGTTCTTGGAAGCTTGCCTCCTATTGGGTTTCTTCAAGTTGGTGTTTCCCATCAAGAAAATGATTGCTCTCAGCTCATCACCATAAGCCCCTTGATACGCACCCTTGATTGGCTTGCTCTCCTCTACCTCATGCTCGGGTTCCTTGATATGGCCATCTTCCTTGATGACTTCAAAGAAGATATCTTCAGATTCACTAACCCCCTGAAGGGGTAAATTTGAAAAACTACAGCCTCTTTGCATGCTTGTTAGAACCCCAATGCTGCCTTCTTCACTCTTATCCAGGCTCATAGTCTCCTTGAATAATAATGTAGCCTGCCTCAATGACTTCAAACAAATCATTCAAAGCATGAACAAGAGATTGTCCATGCTCCTCCATGTCACTTAAAGTGATCTCCCTCCTCATCCATACTCATGAAGTCTCCCTGATCAGTCATGAAACTGAGCATACTCCTCTTCACTTGCCTCCCTCAAGATAGGGTTGCTCCTTGAGAAGGGGTGAAGTGGAACGCTAATGGATGAACTCATGTGAAAGAGGAGGCAAGTCCCTAAACTAGAATCAAATGTTTCTGTTCTTTCCATTTGGTTAGCACTTCACCTATATCAGGCATGGCCTGATAGTTCTCTTGGGGATGTGTAGGTGGGGGTGTGTTCAGACATGGAATGTGCTGTTGGGTCTGAACCATCCATCACACACTGGCTGAGGAAACTCTCTTTGGATTCCAACTCTGCAATCCACCTTGTCTATATTCTCTTGGAAGAGCATTTCTTGGAAGCCACAATCATCACCGGGGAGCAGGAGCAGCCCCATCTTCTTCTTCAAGGTTTTGGGTGAAACCTTTCCCTTCTTCCTCCTTTCCACCCCAAGATTCCACTATTTGCTTTCCAGCTCATGATCTTGGGATTGGAATATTGCTTCTGTAAATAGGCAGCAACTTTATCATTTCCAGGTCTTGAGCTAGTTCACGATGTTCCTTCTTCCAGCTTGGAATTTAGAGATCATGTTAAAAGACTTGAGGAGGTTGGGGAGAATTTGGGAGGGTCTGCTCATGTATAGGAAGAGCTGTCTAAAAAGAGGCATGCTAAAAAGCTAGGTGAACAGGATTGAGGGTAGGATTGATTGATGCATCGGATAAGTCAGAATGAGCAAGTGCCATCTGATAGAAAGGATTCGACATACAAGAGGGAGTTTTCTCTAGAATAGGAGGGGGCAGACCTTGGGCAAAAATTTATTGATTTTCATTCCTCCATTTTACCAACAAATCATCAATATTGAAATTACCCTATGGATTGGTGGAAGGGGTGTCTTTTGGCATTGGCTCCTCTACCAGGTCTAAAAACTCCATTTCTCTCTCTCTCTCAGCAGTCTCATCTTAGCCTCTAATTCCTCAATCTGCTTAGCTATATTATCCTCATTTTGTACTTCTTGGAGCTCGTGGGAAACACCATAGAGATGGGGAGTGCATGAAGATTTCCATGAAGTGCAAGGAGTTTCCTGAACAAGGGTGGGGGGGAAATTGAAAAGGACTAACCTCATCTTGTACCTTGCACTCTTAGATAATGTCTTTCACCCCCTTGCTATTCTGTGACTCAACCACTTGATTACAGCTCAAGAAATTCAAATTGGGCATCTCCTTTGGGGTTGATGGGGCCACAATGTGAGAGGGCAACAAAGATTTAGATTCCACTTCCCTTGCTACCAAAATGGACTACTACATCTGAAGGTTTGCCAATTCGATCTGTCTATCAAGATTAGCCTTAAACACAAGATTTGTTGTTTTGGAACTTTCCTCAACGTGATTGGGGAAAGGACTTTGATAGGCTTGATTTGGCTTATAAGCAGGGGCTATATATGAATGATATGATGCTTGGGGCAGCGAGCATGCAGGTTGACAGACTTGGTAAGGCTGCCTCTCATAAATACTCAGCTTCTCCTCCAAAGATGCAATCAAACCACTCACATCCAGCATCTCATTTGTAAGCCTGTGCCAATTGGCTCTTTCAATAGGAGCGCATTCCTTCTTAACCTAATCTAGTGCATTCCTCACTTGATGGATGATATGATCAGGAATTTCTTGGACACATCCCCTTTTGGTGTCAAGATCTATTACATATTTTTTGTATCCTAGCAGTGCTTGCTTGAAGGCAGAAATGGGTTGATTGGCAAAGAGACCAGGTTGAGTGGGAGAAGTGATGAAATGAGAAGACTGGGCATAAGGCTGATATAACTCATGGTAGGGTTGAGACTAGCCATATTAAACCTGATAAGGATCAATGTAAGGCTGGTAAGGATCATAGCCATGCTGGCCAAGGAAAACAGGGTCCATGCCTCTAAATAATGGGGGTATACATACCAGAATATGCTTCTTGATGGTATGGTACCAAAACTACTTAACCAATTAATTTAACTCAGAGTCACCATTGGTGTCTGATTCAAAAATCCTCCAAAGGCTAGTTGGTCAAAGAACACACCCAAAGTTCTTCAACTCTGTGGAAACAACTTGTCCTAGTTGGTCCCACTAGGCATGCCAAAATTGTTGACATAGGAAATTGCACCCTCAGCAGGAGGCCGAGCTCCTGCCTTCTCCTCGCAACATGGAAACTCCCCTCTCACCTATGGGACCGGTGAAGCTAGAGGAGAGAGTCTCTAGATAAGGGCTAGCTCCCTTTGATGCATCATGTTTGTTCAGCAAGTGCAAAATATAGATATATAGATAGATATATAAAAGGGGGAGATGAAAAGGGAGAAAAATGCGAGAAAAGAAACCTACTCTAAAGAGGTGATACACCAAAATAAGTCAACCTTCACACCTCCACACATAGAATCAGACAAATACATACATACTCTACACACTTGGCAAAAGGACCAGGCTGCAAGAAACTAGCAAGGAGGCTTTCATGAAAACACAAGAAACATAAAATCACTGAGGCACTGTGAAATGCACACTGTAAGTAACTTCCTCTATTCTAGTCTTCCAAATGTCAGGTCTTCTCTTTTCAACTACAGAAATAGCACCTTGTAGACAATAGGAATGCTAGTGTTGAGCCTGTGAGAGCATCAAAAAATAATGACTGAACACATAACAAACACTCAAGGACATACTCAGATATATCTATCCAAAAATGGAGGTAAAAACTGCATTTATTGATTCAGGTGGAAATTTCAATAGGGCTACGCCTTGTAAAAATGTGGAAGATGATTACAAAATGACCAAGTTTGCAATATATATGAGAAGCAAAGAGGCCCATTTATCACTCTTTCTTTTATAAGTGGCATACGTCTCCCTTCATGAAAAGAAACAAGTTGCTCAAAATATTAGTGAGCTATTCATTTTGTCTGCTCAAAATATGCATTTCTCTTTTAGGTGACTTACATGGTTTGCCTTCTCATTTAATGCAAAATGGAGAAACTGATTGCTTCCCTACTTGCTTGCATCCCAAATGATCAATTTACTGGCACTATTTCACCTACCTGAGTCACTTCATAAATTAGCGCTTCCTCTTGCCACTTGGACTAACTGCTTACTCATTCCTTGCTTGTTGATTTGTCCATTTTGTCTTATCTGTCTCATTCAGCCCCTAGGGCAAACATCTTGGTGGGTCACTATGTTTTGAGCTCCTTTCCATGGCTAGCACTTCCTTTGATTTTGAAGACAAACAACCATTTCTCTTTGTGAAAGTTGACATTCGTATGGTTGTCATTGGTTTGAAAACCAATGGCTAATCTGCTCTTTTAAACTTGATGTCCTCTGGGACATCACCGTCCCCATCACAACACTATTGAATCCCTTGTTGGCCTTTGCTTATTCTCCTTCCCTGTGGGCACCCCTTTTTCCTTTGAAACTACCCTTTGCATTTGGGTCGGAAGTCCCCTGCAAGGGTATCTGCCCTTCAGGGTCCTTCAGCGAGCCCCTTTGTACTCTGGACTGTCTCTTGGGCTCCCATGGACAAATTGTCTACAGACAATTTCCCCGGGTCAATTTCCTTGGGGATTTCTTGGCCTTTGCTTGTTTTCCACAGAATTTTGTCTGTGGACATTTTCTCACAGACAAAAGTCCACAGAAATTTTGTTCACTCTCGCTTTGAAGCTTTGGTGTTTATGGCCCGAATTCCTTTGGAATTTTGTCAATTTTGATCAAGACTTGAAATTTGAACCTAAGCTTTGAACATACCCTTACCTGAGTCCTTTTCCTTTGAAGTGTCAGCCCTTTGAAAGGGCACTAAACCTTGAAGACTACCCTTTAGCCAAGGACATACCCTTGAAGGTTCAACCAAGCGTGCCGATGACTCTTGAACCAAGGTCGATGGCCTTCTTCATTTAAATTTTCATTAAAAAATTTCATTGAACCTTTTCATTGAGCTGAACCCATTGAAATGAACTATTGAACTGAATCAGTTGAATCAAAATGGTTCAATGGTTCAAACATTGAATGCCAATTGAACTGTCTACTTTGAACCAAGTGATGAACCAAGTGATAGTTGAACTGCCGATTGAACTCTAAAACCTGAAGATGACTGGTGTTAAATAGTAGGGGGGAAGTTGACCAATATTTTGCCTATGAGAAAAATTAGTCAACATCTCTCTCTCTCTCTCTCTCTCTCTCTCTCTCTCTCTCTCTCTCTCTCTCTCTCTCTCTCTCTCTCTCTCTCTCTCTCTCTCTCTCTCTCTCTCTATTTTGTGGTGTTTATTTTTTATTTTTATTACATATATTAAATGTATATATAAGTGGAAATTGATTAAGTAAAATTTTATAAGATATATGATATATTGATTCACCCCCCCTCTCAATATATCCCATGCTTAACAATACTTATGTAAGCTTCTTGCTCAAATCCATATTTTTCATCCATGCATACTTGTAAAATTGTATTTAAATTTAAATATGTTTTCATACCACATTTCATACATGAATCAATCATTGCAATAGGTTTGTCAAATCATATAGGACTAAAACCTCTTTTAGGCCTTAAGGAGACCTGTTTCAATTAGGCCTTCATTAGCACATGGTACCCTTAGGATCTTTTTGGATAACTTTAAAACCACAAAAATTGTATAAAAACTTAATATACCATCAAAATATACCTCTAATAATCTCATATATTATCCATAACACTTTTTATATCCACCATTTGTATTGTTCACAATTAGGCCTTTTCATAGACAAAAAGTCTATATTGAACAAATTAGATAAAAAATAATGTAAATAAATCATATGAATATAGCCTCAAATACTTTTAAAATATCATCATGTGATTTAGACTACCTAACTCAGGGCAAAAAGTCTCAAACTCTTCTCTACAAATAGCTCACTTAGAACTACTAGAAGACTCCAAAACTCGGTCATGAACAACTTGATATTAAACACCTATAAGAACACTTTCCATGATAATTTATACTTTAAAATTATTATTTGAAATTTATATACCACTATTATGTCAAAAAATCACAAGGTCTAATGTTAAATATTGATCTTGTAGACCAATCTTTTTACCTCACTATACACAGTCAGACTAGAATCAAACAAGGCTTTTTAGCCTCTATGTTTTAACCAATTAAATTAACTTTAAATATTTAAAAAATAATGATAAATAATTTAAATTCACATATATAAAACCATATTAACTATATATATCAAATCATAGCATAGATCCTCAAACTCGTCACTGCAACTTACTTACCCAGAACTGCCAATTTGCCTTAAAGCATAGTCATGGTGACAATGACCTTCAACACTTGTATGACCATTTACAGAGACTTATAATTCATTTGTATGATATTATTATATAATTATAAAATTATTATATATAAATATAATATGTTTAAAATTCAATACTGGTATTTCATACCAATCTCATAACCTTGTATCTCACTATCTCATCTGAACTAAACTAGTCAAATTGTGAGCACTTTTTCACTATAAGAACTGACCTCCAAAACTTATACCAAGCATAAAATGTATTTAAAGTATATAATATCATCTATATTTAATTTTTTTCATCCCTATTTTATGATAACACATTCATAAACCTCTTCTCACTGCTACCTAGGTTTCTCACTCTTTCGACCATTAGGTTTGTTAGCGACAAGATAAAGTAGATGACTAGTTTATAAATATTGAGGGATTTAACATGACCATAACCCTTAATTTAAATTTAAAATGAGTCTCAAGATTCATCCTACATCCACTTTCATACTTTTACTTGGTTAATTATGAGTGTTATAGCAAATCTACAAGAAAATAATGCTTTCCTGTAGAGTCTACTCACACACTTGACAACTCAATCACACTTAGAAGTTATTGTGAGAGTTTAATACATGATAAAATATTTTTTATAGTTTTTTAAGACTATAATTGGTTTTTTTTAACAATATATTCAACATCAGGTCATTATTAGGGTTCTAAGAGAGTTTAAACACACTTCTACTCTTAACGATTATTCATAAAGCATAGCCCCTCAATTCAAAAACTAATGCTTGTAATATTGAGATAGTACCCTTAATAATATAACATGAATATATTAGGTTAACATTTATATTTTACACATGAAATTGATCACCTAAAATTTCTTATTAGGTTTTCATGCCTTCATTCTATGTACTCAAAAGACCTCAAAACCACTTTCATGCCTTTTATTGTAAACCATTACTTAAATTTTTTTTGAACATTATTGAAACAACATATTATAACTATTAAAATACTCATATGTCCATAATTTTATTTTAAATATAACCTCATACCCCATTTTTCCATACTCTCTCACTTTGTTTGCTTAGACCTTGACCAGTAAATCACATTAGGCCTTGAAACTGACCTTCATGCCTCTTTCCAAGTGCCCTCCACTTCACTCACATAATTAATCATCCTATATTATGCTTATATATTTCCATACATACTTCATATTCCTTGACAACATATCATGATGTCTCATTAGGCCAAGTAGGGTCTAGAAATGGTCTAGTTGTAGACTTGATCTGTAGGTCCTACCCCTATAGGCTAATATTGAGACTCTCATGAATGATAAAATGATTCAAATACATGATAAAAAAACCTCATACATTATTTTATTCCTCTTTTCATCCATCTTACCAATTCATCATGCTCAAACCTTCTTATTAGGACTTTTAATGCAATGACTAGGCTTCTCAAGCACTTGAAACTTGACAATTGATATTGAAACACTCTTTTATGATTATACACATTACAAACCTACCTTAAATTATTCTCATACAATTTCATACATCTTCATTATGAACATCCACATACTAATGCTATGACTATGCTTGTTATGACTAGGCTTCTCAAGACACCTTGTACTTAAGCACTAGTACTCAAACATCTTTACCTTAATCATGATATCAAATAGTAAAATTCATTAGATATTAATCTCAGACTACTCCAATAAAATCAAAGACCACTCACCATGCATCTTCTCTAGATTCACCTTGACATCAATGACATCAACCTTGACATCAATGACAACACTTCTTAATAAACTCTCCCTTTGTCATTGATGTCAAAACATGTTTCAATTTGTTCACTCTCATCTTACCCAATCTATTCAAAATTACTTATTTACCTTTCTCCACCTTTGACATTAATGAAAATGGGTCATACACATTGTAAATTTTGTAACCACACATTCTCTCTCTTTGGAAACTATTCATAAAAGCTTTGTAAAATAACTCAGAGCTACTAAGCTGCCCCTTTATCTTTAAACTTGGGCTCACCAAAAGAATCAATAGATTTCTCAAACTATATACAACAAAAGTCATTCTCAACTACCAATTGATAGAAACATAGAACATGATTTTATTACTTCTTCAATGTTTGTCAACAACTACATTTGGTGCTTATGAACAACTTGAATATCTCCCCCTCAAACTAAGAAACCATACTTATTCTAACTTTAAGTGTATCTCCATGAATCCTAATGGATTCACCCCTTTCATAGGGCACTTAGAACAACACAAACTTAAGATATTACCAAAACTTCATACTCTCACAAGACTAACTATCTTTCAGTATTCTGTTAGGCTTGATTTACACCTTAGGATTTCCCTTTTTATCATCCATGTGATCAAAAATTTGATTTGATAATGAACATTCCTGAATTGATTTCTAATTTGAAGTATGTTCTACCAAAACAAATAGTATATTTGAGATTGTAGACTGATCATTACTTAGTTTTACTATCTTTGGTTTCCATACATTCATTTGCCTTCTCTCTTCTATTTTAGGATCTTCAAACCTCTTATTTTTGCTTGATAGCTTTCTACCTCTAATAGGACAAAATATTGCAATGTGTCCCACATTATGATATCTATGGAAAACAACCATATACATACCTCTTGTCTGATGATTCCTTTCACAATGCCATACATAATCATTTTTATAGGGTCTTCTACACTCTCTTAATTTATGATCAAATTAATTGCTTGTATAATAGTAACCATTTAATGAATTAGCATAGTTCATAGTACTAGGCTATCAAATTAGTCTTTTCATCTTGACCTTCTTTATTCATTATATTTTTACTTAACTTGAGTTGGCTCCTTTTTGTCTTCTATTAAACTAAGAACAATCTTATCATGTGTAGACTTTTAACTATCCAAGATTTCATCTAGATCCTCAGTGCTCTTTTTAAACTTCACAAAGTTCTTCAACTTGATATATGCTTGATCCAACCCATATTTCATGGATTCCATCTTAGCTCTATACCTATTACATTCTTACTCTTTAGATTTTAAGCTAGCAATAACTATTTCCATATGTGATTTAATTTAATTTATGATCTCATTATACTCCTTAGATGTGTTACTCACTCTCTCATCAAAAAAATGAATCTTCTCCTCATAGTCCTTAACTAATGATTTTATTTTGTGATTGTTTCTTCCTTAGAATTTCAATTCCTCTAGAGCACTCACTAATTATGCCTCAAGGTTCACTTCATCTTATTCTTCATTTGATTCTTAATCATCCATAAGGCCTTTCCCTTTTAAGCAATCCCCATCATCTATTTCTATAGTCATAAATAAAGTTTCATTATTTTCATGTTCATGGTTATTATTGCCATCATCATTATCATATTTACTTGTGTCACTTACATCATATGAGTTATTATCCTCTTTCGTATAAAAACTTCTCTTGTTATTGAATGATCCTTTCCTACCTTCATAATTCCTAAAATATTTCTTGTTTTTGTTAGGATTATAGACCTTATTATCATCTCCATGATGTTCATCATGTTTAGCCTTATCCTTGATAGGATAATTAGATGCAAAGTGACCAAGCTTACCAAAGTTAAAAAAATTTAAAGATAACTTACCTTTGTACTTACCAAATCTAAATCCCAGTTTCTTAGTAATCATGGCTATTACTTCATCATCATCAACATCTAAACATACCTTATCCTTGAAATTCTTGGTTTTTGACTTCTTCTTAGCTTTGAATGTTGATTATTTCTTAGGAGACCTTCCTTCATTTGTTCTCATCTCAATGGTAGTCAAGATTCCATAAAGCTCATCCATCTCTAGTTTGTCCAAAATTTCATCTCTTCTACTGGAGACACCTTAAAATAAAACTTAGGAGTTAGCGATATCAATACCTTTTAAACAACTATAGACTCTTTCACTTCTTCTCCCAATCCTCTAATGACATTGACAACTTCATCAACCTTCAATAGGTAAGATTCAATGGTTTCATCTTCATTCATCTTCAAACTTTTAAATTATCTTTTATGGTTCGGCAACTTGGCATTCTTCACCTTGGTTTCTCCTTCATAGATAGTCTTAAATTTTTCCCATATTACCTTGGTTGACTCATAGTGTACCACCTTCAAAAACTCTACCTCTGATAGGCCACATATAATGGCATTCATTGCCTTAGAATTGATCTCACTTTCCTTCTTTCCTACTACATTAGTTGGTGATGTAGGAAGTGGAGTGTATCCATCAACAAATAATTTCCATATGTCATGGCCCATTTAAATAATATATGTCCTCATTATGATTCTCCAAAAAACATAATTAGTCATATTTAAAAATGGATTCTCACTAGTAGATAAACCACCTTGAGCTTATTGACTAGCCATCCTCACTTCTAGGATCTCCTTTAGGATATTAGGCCTTCTTCAAAGGACTTATCTGATAAAAAATGTTAGAAAAAAATGATTGATAGGGGGTGGGGTGAAATATTCTTCAAAAATTTCTTATCAATTTAACTTAAGCAATCATGAACCATTCAAGCAAGCATATAGATCTAGCAAACATAAGCACTTATCCATATAAGCAATAAACTTAAAAAAACATCACATATGTGGGAAAAACTTAAGGGGAATAAAAATCACTAATATATACAAATGGACTATAGTCCTAAAATACAAACAGAAAATTTAGAGAATCATCAACTTCACATGGAACACCAACCCCAACTAACTAAGCACCATCTCAACTAGGCTTTAACAAGCACAAAATTGCAAAGAGGCACCAACCCCTTAGATGACTCAGCACCAACCTAGGTATCTTATTGATTTGATAAAATTTATAACACATTATTTCTCAACCAATTGATGATGATCACCTCTTTATCTCCCCACACTCTTATTCTTCTCAAACTACCTTTTAGGCCTTTTCGCCCAACTAGGTATCTTCAAGACTAAGTAGGTCATATGACCTTAATCCTCATATGGATAACCTATATAAAATATTCATCATAATTTATACACACTATTTATATTATCTAAAATACTTTCTACTTACCAATATGTTATTTCATTTTCATACCATCTACTCACACAAATATGCCTAAAACTACCTTATATTTATATAAGTTTCTTTCTCAAATCCATCTTGGTCAGCCATACATACTTGTATAATTGTATTTCCATTTAAATAGGTCTGATAACATGTTTCATACATGAATAAATTATTATAATAGGTTGGTCACAACATAGAGGACCAATAACCTCTTTTAGGCCTTAAGGAAACCTAATTCAATTAGGCCTTCATTAGCACACATTACCCTTATGATATTCTTGGAAAATTTTAAAAACACACAAATAGTATAAAAAATTCATATACCATCCAAATATATCTATACTAAGCTCATCTATGATCCATAAAAATTTTTAGATCCAACCACCACATGAAACATGCCATTTGTACTATTCACAATCAGGCTTTCTCACACACATAAAGTCTCTCTTGAACTAATAAATATTAAAAAAAAATAGCTAAAAAAATGGTAATAAATAATATGAACAAAACCTTCATAACCTTATCAACATCATAATGTTATTTATACTACTCAACTCTGGACAAAAGGTCTCAAATGTTTCTCTACATATAGCTCACTCAGAGCTTTTAGAACACTCCAAAACCCAATCATGAACAAATTGATATTAAAAACCTAAAAAAAAACTTTACATGATCACTGATACTTTAAAAATATTATTTTAAATATCTATAATACTCTCATATACAAAAAACATAAGGTCTAATGTCAAATATTGATGTTGCAAACCAATCTTTTAACCTCACTATACACAGTCAACCTAGAGTCAGACAAGCCATTTTGGCCTCAATGTTTCAAAAAAATTCACTAGATTTAAATATTTAAAAAATCATTATAAATAATATAAAATATAAAATAACAACACCATATGAATTAAATACATGAAATAAGAGCATAGAACCTTAAACTCATCACTGCAACTTGTTTACCTAGAACTGCTAGTTTGCCTTAAAGCATAGTCATGGTGACAATGACCTTCAACACCTGTATGAACATTTGAAAATAATAATAAATAATTTTTATGATATTATTATGTAATTATACCATTATTATATATAAATATAATATGTTCAAAAGGCAATATTAGACTTGTAGACCAATCTCATAACCTTGTATCTTACTATTTCATACGAACCAGATACACCAATTTATGAGCAACTTTTCACTATAACCATTGACCTAAAAAATTATAAAAAATAATAAAATGTATTAAAATTATTAAAAACATATCCATATACTATTTTTCATACCTATTTCATGATAACACATTCCTAAACCTCTTCTCATTGTTGTTTGGGTTTCTCATTGTTTCCACCATTAAGCCTATTAGTGACTAGCTAATTTGGATGATTGGTTTATTAATATTG
Source organism: Torreya grandis (assembly GCA_037957365.1). Taxonomy (NCBI): domain Eukaryota; kingdom Viridiplantae; phylum Streptophyta; class Pinopsida; order Cupressales; family Taxaceae; genus Torreya; species Torreya grandis. Next base: position 60,927 of record JARHVA010010672.1, on the reverse strand, counting down.
AGGTATTTAAAATTAAAATAAAACTTTACTGAAATTTAAAATTATTCTCAATATTAATCCTCCATCTATTTTCATACTTTGACTTGGTCAATTCTGACTATTATAGCAAATCTTCGAGAAACTAACACTTTCTTATAGGGTCTACTCACACACCTAACAACTCAATCACACATGGAAGTGTATGGAAGACTTTAATAAAATTTTCAATAGTTTTTATATTTAATTGAGACCATTATGGTATATTTTTAACAATATCTTCAACATTGGGTCACTATTATGGTTTTAAGAGAGTTTAAACACACTTCCACTATTAACGATTGTTCATAAAGCATAGCCCCTAAATTCAAATAATAATACTTTAAATTTTAAGATAGTATCTTTAAAAATATAAATTTTTTATATTAGTTTCCCATAAAAAGGTTACACATGCCAATGAACACCTGGAAGTTCTCCTCAAGTTTGCATGCCTTCATTCTGTGTACTTGAGAGACCCCAAAACCCCATTTCATGCCTTTTATTACAAAACATGATTTAATTTTATTTTAAATGCTTGAAAAAACATATAATACCTATAAAAACACTCATTTATCCATAATTTAATTTTAAATATAACCTCATACCCCATTTTTCCATACTTTCTCTCTTTACTTACGTAGACCTTAACCTACAAATCACATTACGCCTTGAAAATAACCTTCATGCATCCTTAGATGTTATCTCTAATTAAATCACATACTAAATAAACCTATATAAGTATTATAAAGTTCCATACATCTTTCATATGTCCTTATAATTGATCATGATGCCTCATTAGGATAGGTAGGGTCTAGAAATGGTCTAGTTGTAGACTTGATCTATATGTCCCACCCTTAAAGGCTCACCTTGAGACTCTTATAAATGCTCCAATGCTTCACATAAATTATCAAGAAACATCATATATCATCTTATTTCTCTTTTCATATATCTCATCAAGTCACCATGCTCAGAGCTTCTTACTAGGACTTTACATGCCATGACTAGACTTCTCATACACTTGAAACTTGACAATTGAACTTGAAACACTATTTGATGCTTCTAAACCTTAAACACATGATTTACATGCTTATAACATAATTTCATTCCTTTTAACATAAATATTCATGCTCACCATTCACATGTTCATGAAATGACTGTGTGTGTTATGACCAGGCTTCTGAAGACACCTTGTACTTAAGGGCTAGTAATCAAACATGTTTGACTCAATGATGTTATAAAACAAAAACATTTAGTAGAGAATAATATCACACTAATATAACAACCTAAAAGACCACTCATAATTCATCTTCACCAAATTCATGTTGACATAAATGACATCAACATTGACATTAATAAGAACACTTTTCAACACTTTCCAAAAACTTCTCTTAGTAAGCACATATATATTTCTTGCTATATTTATTTTTTTATTTCATATTTTTTATGTTGATGTGAAATTTGATGGCAAGTAGCGATGTTTGTATCATTTATGGAATTTACAAACACAATGTGTTTAATCTATTATCTTTTCTCCTTTACCCTAACCATAATATGTAGAATAAAAATAATGTGTATGAGATAGCTATCTAAAGAAAACTTTTAAGGAGTTATAGCTACATATCCTAGTAGATTTGACATAAAATCAATGTTTTAAAACCCTAAATTGGATTGAGCAATCCTAACATGGCGTTAATAGGGTTAACAGTATAGAAATGACAATACACAAGAGTGATAATTAGATATACAATAAGGAAGTTACATGTTAAAATCAGATATAAACATACACTATATTTATTATGTGGAGAATAGGATGAATATAGAAAGTACAATTAAGTTATGCAAATAAATGATAAAAAAAATAACATATTGAGCTTGTTTTGATCCTAACATAATGTTAGATCTAGAACATGCATAAAAAAAGATGGAAGGAGATTGTGGAATAGTCATCAAATTATGGTTATGATGATTATAGAGCTATGGACACTAACACCAACCTAGGATGATTATGTTGAAATTGTTGTTTGGGTTTGATTTAAGTGTAATATCTGTAATACCTACTAGAATAAGATACAACCACATGGATTCTTATGGGTTTGTCTTTGCCTTCACTCTAGTGCATTTATATCTATGTCATGGAGTGTCATTCATCATGAATTTAAAAAAACCTAGTTATTCATATTCATTATGACCTTGGGAAAAAATGGGTTAGTGAACACATGGTATAATGTTGACCCAAAAGAAACCTCTATTAGTGAGTATTGCCTACATATCCAATACTCTGAAGAGGGCCCTAGACTGATGGAGTCATTCCACATATTTTATCTTATGTGTAAATCATGTAATATGTGTAAATCAAGTACAATTATGACTTGGATTGTAATTTAGAAACTTGAGATTTTAGGCTATTTCTTTAGTACTTTAGAGTTGTATGTGTTATATCTATGACCAGCATGGAGATAAGGAAGATTTGTTCAATTAAATGTTTTTTGGTAAGAATACTTTGAATTACTCTTGTGTTACTAGGTGACAAATGAATGAGGGTTGATCTTATATTTAAATCAATATTTTTGAATAAGTAACTCACATTAGAGAACTTAGGGTGACCATTATTATATATTTGTTTTAAAAATAGATGATTTTAGGTAACTTGACACTTGTATTAGGTCACAACACTAATGTCAATTCTAGTGTCTATCTCAATTGTTAGTGTCCAAGGAGAAGGAAAGTAGGTAAAGGCTTAGAACTTATAAAGGTGTAATATAAGTACAATATAATCATTTTTGACAAGACAGAAGGACTAGGTCATCAACATAAGATTGGTCAGACTAAGAGATATAGTCCAAAGGGAATAAGATAGAGTAGATGTGAGACTTGTAGAAGTGGGAAAGGTCCATCACTATGAAGAACAACCAAAGTATAATTTTACTAAGTGTACAAGATTTAGGTGATATATAATCCATAAATATTATCTAAATTGAACCCTCTTTAATCTAGTAATGATATTACTAGTTTAAAGGAAAATAATGCGTACATAGGTATGTATAATAGACCTTATCTTTACATGTGCCCAACTTGAGTGCTTTTATGGTGACTGAACGGAAACCAAAAACATGTTATAGTATATATTCAATGTTTATAATGTGTTTATTAAAAGTACTTATAATATATTATAATTGAAAGATCAAGGTTTAGGAGCACACCTATGTGTTGTAACCACCTTGCCCATTAGAATGTTCATTTGAAAAATATGTATCATTTTAACAGTCTAAAACTAAAATTAGGAAAATTATAGTTAAATATTGAAAGTACATATTGTTGACTACATTCTACCCTCATGCTTGAAAAGGAGTCAATATAAGTATTGATTACCCTAGACTACTTAAGACTTCACTCTTTTCATACATCTTGATGAGCCAAGGTAGTTCAAAAGAACATCGTTAGTCATCATATTAGGTAGTAGGTTCATGTTTTTGACCATGTCAAGGAATTACCATTATAGTTTTATTTTAATTATGTCTAAATGTGTATCAAGTGTTCTCTTTGTGTTTAGTCATGTAGGATAACCTATATCAGACCTTAGGGTGGTCTTAATGGTCTATTTCTACTCATGGTGAAGATGACCAAATGATTGTAGTTGATGACCCTATCATGAATCCATATAAAATGATGAGGTATGTCTTTATTATAAGTATTAAGGATGTTATAAAGGTATATAGGAATATAGTTTGAGTATTTATCATGCTATAAGGTCTTTTAACAGGTATTGAAGTGATCTCCATTTGAATTATGCATTTGAATCCATATATATTGTCTTATAGGGGGGTATTTGACCTTAAGGTGATGTTATTTGACATAACAATTCCACTATTAATACCATTTATATCCCCAAAATCCATCATGAATCCCATTATGCCATGATAAAACCATTTCATATGCTAAGGGTGTCTCCTCACATGTCAAAGACCATTTTTTGCCACTAAATGGGGCCAACACATGTGAAAACATGTCCCTCCAGCTTCCTAAATTGTCCCATGTATTTTTAAATATTGTATAACCCATATTTTCCCTCTTCCTCCCCTCTAATGATGATTCATGATCTGAAAACATGAGAAAATGTAAGAAATTTGTAAGTTACATATTTTTTTAGAAAAGTATAGATCTGTATGGTATGGATCTAGTAGATGGAGTTAGGGGTATATAAGGGAAGTTCAACATAGACATCATATGAAGGAATATAGGTATTTTAGATTTAAAAAATCCAAAAATTGACCCCTTCCTCCATTGAGATCTTTGGCAACTTTATAGAGCCCTTTAGGTTTATGCTAAATCCATACAAAAGAGAGAAGGTGAGGGTCCAAGATATTGGACAAAGGAAGTGGGTCTAATGGCCTTCCAATCCTGGGCATATGTTTCAATATTATTCATTTGTGATTTATGAATAAATAGTAAGAAGTTAAGCAATCTGGTTTACCTTCCTCATCTGCATAGGGCCAAAAAAGGGAATGGTTTCAATGCATTGTTTGCTTGTTTAATGAAACTAATGGTTTTTAATGTCTTATCTAATCCTTTAAATTCCTTCCATGGCATATTCAAACCATATTTTTCATGTGTGAGCCTATAATACTAAGAAACATTTAAGCTACCACTATTTATAGACTGCAAGTAGAGTTCCATTGGTTAATACAGATATTCAGTGCATATGTTCGATAGTGAACACTAGTTTGAGGTTTGTTTATAAATCCTTACGGTTGTTTATATCTCCTTGAATCATTATTATATGTTAAATTGTCATATGGACCTTAAATACCATAAGATATCACCTCCAAATGAGTCTGTCTACATGCTTGGGATTCATTACATGGAGCAAAAGTGTGTTTGATGAAGATGGATGTTGAATGTCATAAAACTACCATAAAGGTAGCATGAGAGTATTGTATTCATGTGAAAATGTCCTTGTTTAGATGAGTATACCTTATTATATCCTCATAGGCTAAGAACTACCAACTAGTCCTCCAATACCTTCACAGTCTTATTTAGCAAAAACTAAGATTGGTTAACAAAAGTTGAGGTATTCAAAGAGTCCTAGGTTTTCAATTCTCACTTCATATGCCTAATTAATGAACTCCAAGTGTTTTGATTTGTTAATTATGTGAGTAAATATACCTAGGGTCATTATTGGTCACCTTGAGTATGGGTCAATAGTCCATTTTAAGCCCTTAAAGAACCCATGTCATTCGATTATCTTATCACTATCATTCATCTTATAAATGGTCTTTGAGTTATAAGTTTGAACCTTCATGTGACCTTACAACCATCACACATATGATTTAACCCTCTAACCAAGCCTAAGCAATAGAAAAAAGGTTTAGATACCCCAAAATGCTATCAAGTGCCATTAGTACTATGATAAAATGGACCTATGAAAGTTTAAGCCCTGTTGAGAGAACATAATCATCACCTATAAGAGAAAACTTAGATCCACATTTTAAAGCCTTTCAAAACCATTATATGTATATGAGTCTAAAATGTAAGGAAGATCCATGGATTTTTAAGATGTATGTATTAATGGGATGGATTTGGATTCAATTAATACCATAGGGGTCTCAAACATGACATGAAAACACAAGTTTATTCAAGAACCTACATAAAATCCCTCATGATAGTTAAAACATATGAGTTATCTACATATAGAATTGTAAATATTCTATCCTAAACCTTGAGAATGAGAGGGTATATGCACATAAGGAGAGAAATTATAGTAAGAAGGAAATCAAAACATATATGTCATGTCACCAAGGGTAAATAAACCTACAAGAGTACATAAATGAACTAAGCTAGACACATATAGTTAGTCAGGGTTACCTAATCAGTGAGGGTACCAAACTAAAGCAAATGGAAATGTAAAGAACATGTAAAATGGGAGTCTCTAGGTGATGAATACATATCTAAACCACTCAATATTTCACATGATGGTTCCCTTGAGTATGGATGTTGCCTGGTTTGAGCTAGACACCCAGGACATAAACACCTCAATACATGACTGTGTATAAGTGCTGCTAGAAAATTTGGGGAGGACAAACCTCAAGGATATAATAAAAACTTGTAAAAATGTTACTTTATCCCTGAATCCATCATTCTAAGTGGGTAAAATAATCTAATTGTATCTTCATCACTAATTTTTCAAGCATCTGTACAAGATAGTGATGGCTAAATCAAGCTTAAGAAAGAGAAAGGTTAACATAATGGTCTAAGAAAACAAGAACACATACATAAGATGGATACTAGATTGAGGATGTTTCTATGATAACATTGAGGTTACATATGCATATATATATATATATATATATATATATATATATATATATATATATATATATGGATTGAAGTTCCAAATCATAATATGAGCCTATAAGACCTAAATTCACCATGAATCCTCAATACCCCATATTCATATTTAGGGTTATATCTAAAACTCCATGTAGAATCAAGGCAATGTGGAAGTATATAAATATGTTTTAGACCCTAAATGAGGTGTTTTAAATAGGGTAAAGAAATTTAATGGTCTAATTTAATCATAACACCTTCTTGAGCTCCATTTCCTTAAGTAGACATGTAGAGTTATCACTCTCAACACTCATATATTTCATCATAGAGAGACTCAGACCCAATGCTCTTAGGGAGATTTGAGCACCCCTATGAAATCAAGATCCATGAAGAAGAGAGTGGGTTTTAAGGGCCCAAATCTAAGAACAAATGTTAGCACCATAAATTACACAAATTATCTAGCAAGGAGCTCAAATTACACAATCTTTCATTCATATCTCACTATACATTATGCATGAGACCTAGAGTTATTCAAGAGATTTGAAGGGGTGTATGGGATAAATATTCATGGAAAAAGGATTTGGTTTGGACGTCTATACTCTATGAACTATTGTTAAGATGGTGGACCTTCAAAACCTTTTTAAACCCTAGATCAGATCCAATGAAGTAATTACATCTCTAAATGAATGCAAGTAAGGTAATTAGGGTAAGAAAAGGTCTTAATGGTCTCCTTAGGTCCCCTAATCACTCAAATAACATATTATTTTACATGTACAAGATGTGTAGTGTACAAATTAGACCTAAAAGAGCCACTATAATCCTATATACAAGAAATTTAAAAGGATCTACACATCCCATATGTTTTTGAGGGAGAGGAACCCTAAGGTCTCAAATAGTTATACATTGGCCACCTACAATGGCATCCATACCTGATAACCACTTGTAGATAGGCTTAGGTCCTTAAATGAAAGACTATATGTACATAAGAGGAGGTAAATGGCTCATTCAAGACAACATCGATGCTCTGAGGGCCATAAGACGTGAATTTTAGGTCAAGTAAGGTGGCTAAGTGCTTCATAACTCCAACTTAGGGTCAAAAATAAAAAACCCTACATAGAAACCTATTGATCTAGCACCTTCATCAAGGCCATGTCACTTAAAATATAAAGTAGAGGAAATAATAATATTAGAGGACATCTCAAACCACCATGGAGGTATTTTTCATGTTGTTTCAAGTTTGTGAGCCACTTTAGTTTGTAGCTTGGGAAAAGTCGTAGTTGGTCACTTTGGCCTGAAAGTGTATTATGTCTGATTAGAATGCACATTTATCACATGAGAGACAACTTGAAAAGATCATAATTGTACAAAATGGTTACATGGGGAGTTGATCATTGTGGTAGAGTTGAGATCCTTTATCTACAAGAGAAAGTGGCATTGGTTACAAGGTTAATGTCCTAACCTTTATAAACCATTGATAACAGTCCAAAACCCCTTAAACCTCCCTAAACCCTAATAAATAATTGATTGAGAATATATTAGAGAAAATACATTTAAATGTCTTGGTAAACACTTGGATCATGTAGTACACTCAGAGGAGAATTCGACTATGGTATTGGTATTTATAGACATTGTATGGATACCCCTAAACACTCTATTTTTTATAATGTTTTGTGGTATTTTAAATGTGTAAATTTGATTAAGAGTTAAAAATCAATGGGGTAGGTAGTATGATATTTTTTCAATCTTTTCAAATAATAAAATACTCACAAATCTACTTAAAAAATCTTTTGTAAGTCCTCACCAAATAGGTAGTCTTTGAATGCAATAAGAAGGAGACCTATTCATTTAAATAGGTTTGATCTACTTATAAGGACCAAGTATTAGTATAATAGTTTGGTTTAGACATGAAACAAGATCACTTAGTTAGTTAAAGGTTTGATTCAACTCTCATATCCATTCAAATAGTGAATATAATAGAGACTATATTACTTGTCAAGTAGGCCCATGTAAAAAACAAAAAGGGGACTTTAATAGACATATAAGGTTAATATGGAGTTAATACATCATCATGAAATGTATTTAAATATATAATAAAGTGATCAAGATCCACATTTATGGATATTATGGAGAGTTTACGCATTTTACTAAATACAATCAACATGCAAGAAAGAGGTGGTCACCAAATGCTTCATGGAGAAGGCTTAATTGAGCCATTTCAATGCTTGTCACTACTAAAAGGAGAGGGAATTGACCAAGTTTTATGTGAATATTATCTTCATGGGTCAACCTTGGCTAAAAATAAAATCGAATTCCCCAAACATGCTCATTCAAAACATTAGTTAATTTAGGCAACACATGTAAGAGTTTGGAGGTTAATTATAACTACAAATTCAAGGGATTGTTGCCATTTATGTCTAATTAATTTTCCTCCCACACCATATTATATCTAATCCTTATCCATTCTTCTATATATTTAAGCTTTAAGGCCATATTATCTATCCTTTGGCTGGGTGTAATGAAAATCTACCAAATTGTATCTTGAACCTTGAGAATCAATAGAGAAAGGATTGATTGTAGACTTCTTTGTTAGTATTAGTGTCTTATGGTTTATTTTTTTTAATAATATGTGATTTTTATCCATCTTTTTAGGTCCTATCTTTCATCTAGCTACTATAATATCATCATATGCAGGTCATGTGATGTATTAGAGTGTTGGTAGCTATGTTGAAGAGTAAACTAGTTGATAGTGTCTCAAGAAGACCCCTTATTCATTAACTTCAAGTTTAAATAAGTCACCATATCCTTCACATGAAAAAATTATGTTTATTAACTCATTAGGAAGTATTTTTTAGTCATGGTTATTTACTTGATTCATAAAGTGTGATTGAAGATCAGTTAAGAGTGGTTATATCAATATTGGTGCATTACCATCTTTAGAATAGGTTTCCTTTTCATGTCTTCCCTCTATCTATTTTCATACCAACATTAGTATTTATTATAAAGTGAACCCAAATTGATGTACAAGAGGATATAGCCCCATTATCTAGAGTTTTGGTCCTCTTATAGGTTACCCACAACCTTTGGATGAATCCCATATTACCCCAAGCTTGGAGAGAACTTAAACAAATTATCCTAAGGGTGCATATTGGACTATTAACAATTATAACATGCCTGGTGGGACCATAATTTATGTGATTAGAGCATGAAATTATAGGCTTGGATGACATAAAGGAGATTCATACATTTTAGTGCCAAATTTGAAGCCCAATTTCATGTTAAAATATATCACAAGATCCTCATTAAAAGGTATGAAAACTTAGTTTGTTGACTTTTAATTGGACATTTATAGGAGAAAGAGATATCCTAGTTCTAATCCCAATCCTACACCCCCTAATTCTCTTAAATATGCTCAACCAAACACTACTACAAACCCTACACCTCTAATGGCTAGGCCAAACCCTACTCCACTGGTATAGGGGTTTAACACCTGTACCCATCAATACCTTAGATGAATTTAGGGAACATGTTTTCAAACACTTTAAGGATAGGAGTGACCATTTATCTTTATTATATAAACTCATCACAAATAAAAGGGATCCCAAATAATTTATTGTAGATTTCAACTATAGGTTTCAAAAAACTTGGGATAGGATCCCCATAGTAGTCAAACCCACTCCCAATTATACATTCTTGTACTACCTAAGATCCCTCAATTTTGATGTGGTAGTCATGATACAATCCATGTGGGTGAGTACTCTACTAGATGCTTATGAGGTGGCCATAAGGGCAGAAAATTGTCTAATCCATGGAGGAAAGCTTACCCCAAGATCCCTCATGCCTTTATTACCATAAATTAAACCCCATATTCCTACCATTGATCCCTTATTAACATTAACCAATCATCATTATATATATTTTAGTCAAGGAGATAGATTGGGTAAGATTGAAGGGTTGTTTAAAGCTCAAAATAACAAGATAGTGGTCTTAGAGAGGTAGAAAATCCCACCCCAGAGAACCTATTAAACACCATACCAAGCCCCATGTCAACCTTTCCAATATAATAAACCTCAATATTTTCCTAATAAATAAGTTTAAGGGAATATCACTTAGGAAAGGCCTATAATAGTTACAACCCTAGTTATACTAACATTTCTAGAGCCCTAATCAAAACTCAAAACAATTATGCTCAAGAGGGTTAATGGAATACATAATGGGGGAAGCCACATGAGATGTCATTATCTCCAAGTGGTGATAATTTCCATGCCTCTTTCATGTAATATGGTCTAACTTTTAAAACACATAACACTCAACCTCTTACATAACATAAGGAAGGTGATCTTATGCCACATGGATACATTCCCTTCATGACTAAAGCTAAGATTCCAAATCAATAAGGGAAAAGTGGAAGTAAAGTATCATCTAAGACTACCTTTTTTAACTTCTAATAATGTGATAATTCCTTTGAAGAAGTGGTAGCCAATCAAGGTAGAAATGTTATCAAGGTAGGAAATCTAGTTGCATCCCATATAAGGGCTAAAATAAGGGTAGTTGGTGATGGTTTAGGACTTGATAGAGTATCCTCTCCATCATCTAAAACACATCAAGGTAATATTAGTCAAGATTCAAATCAAAACATTCAAGATGGGAGAGGGTAGAATCATAGAGTTCTTTTCATACCTCAATTTAGACAAACTCTAAGTGGTATATTTGCTCCCATGTTTCAATCCAAGTCTACCACCTCTCGCATTAGAATTTTTGATTAAATGAAAAAGTCCCATGTTACTATCCCTATTTGGTATACCTTAATCATTCTAATGGAAAAAGATATCCTTCAATAACAACTTTCCAAACTCCATTTCTTGGACACATAGTCAAAAAAGGTGGGTGCAGCCCTAATCAATTCCAATTAGTTTCACAATTCTCAAGCACCCAAGGTAATCATACCCCATCCATTCTATTTCTTTCTCATAATATTTTATTCCTTAGTACATAAATTCATTATATATAGTGGAGCTAGCACTTATGTCATGCCTAAGTCTATAATGGATAAATTAGGGATAAAGTATGAACCTAATGCAAAAGGGGTTTTACAATTAGATGAGTCTCCTACCAAGACTATTGGTGTCCTTAAAGATATAAAAATCATCTTGGTTGATTTTTCTAATTTCCCTATATCTCAAGATGTATTAGTATTTGACCTCTATCCCTACTTTACCTTATGCTTATCTAGGGATTTCACAACCAAAATAGCAGGTTATCTCTCTTCTAAATTATCTTATATGGTTTTTAGGACCAGTTATGGGACAAAAGTCACCATAAGGTCTTAAATTATCTATAGGTTCCATTTAGAGCCCTACATGCGTAACTTATAAAATGTTAATTTTATTATCCTAGATGAGAATGAACACCCCAATGACCAAGAACCAATTGAACCATTTGAAGGAATATAATAAATATTCCTTCATGAATGGGTAGAAATGAATCATGTATATGATCCATACAAAATAATTGAAGAGGTAGGTTTAGTCATGTATTTTATGCATGAAGAAGGGGATGTCATACCAAGTCTCGCTAGCCCAAACTAAGATCATGGAGTATGGAATTTGTTATTTGATGACTATAGGTCCAAGAATGGAAGTGGGTTAGGTGTCATGCTTGTCTCCCCTTATAATAAAATGTACTTTTATACCCTAATATTTCAATTAAATTTCACTTCCAATATAATAAAGTATGAATCCCTTATCTATGTCCTGTAATGGGCAAGAAAGAGAGGCATCAAACTCTGACAAACCATGGGAGATAGTGAGTTATTAGGGATCTAGCTTAGAGGTCAAAGTGAAATAAATAATCCACTCTTGAAGGCATAAAAACATAGGGTTTGGGACCTCTTAGAGTATTTTGAGGCCTTTGACATTTGCTCCATTGCTAGAGAATCTAATCAACATGCAAACCAATTAACAACCATTGGAACACAATATAACATACCAAGTGAGGTCAAAAACAACAAAGAAAAGTCCCAAATCAAGGTGGTATGCAAACCTTTAGTCCCTGAAAATGAGGTGAGATAGCAATTGTTCTCATTTGATAAGAAAATTGCACGTTTATTTTAGTAGGATACAAACTTCTACTCAAAGAATCAAGGCAGATTGCAACATCAATATGGGCACTAGATTATCTAATTGAGGACAAATATGTTACCTAAGGGTTTTGTGGCATTATAAATCATATTCAATGAAGATTACCAGATAAGGAAAGATAAGGTAAGAATATCTACTAAACAAGAACATTATGAAAAGGTTGTCATATTCAAAGATAGGCTTCTCAAACTAGGAATAGTGGACACCAAGGAGGAGAAAGAATCCTTCATAGATTTATGCTAAGAATTTACAAACCTTTTTTTATTGATAATATCATGAATTGAATGGGTTTGACCCTATTTTATATCAACATACCATAGATTTTGAGGCAATTACTAAGCCTATGGGACAAAAGCAAAGACTAGTCAACCCCAAGATTGAGATCCTTATGAGGAAGGATTTAGAAAATATCATTGAATCCACCATCATCTTTCCCATCAAAAACACTTTATGGATGGAAAATATTGTACCTATGAGGAATAAGAATGGGGAGATAAGGTTGTGTGTAGACTTTACATATCTCAATAAGGTGTCACTAAACTATCACTACCTTATACCATCTATGGATCAGATTATTTAAAGAATTGTAGATTCACAAAGGTTCTCTTTGCTTGATATATATTCAAGGTGCAATAACATGTTAGTGAGGGAGAAGGATTAACACAAGACTACCTTCATAACCAAGTGGGGAACTTATGATTACAAGAAGATGCCATTTGGATTGTCTAATACAGGATTCACCTTCCAAAGGGAAATGGAAGTAGCCTTCAAAGGGCTCATAAATGAGATGGTGTTCATGTCCCTTGATGACATCACTATTTTCTCCAAGGATACTAAAGATTACTTGACACATTTGAGGCTGGTGTTTGATAGGTGTACATAGTTTTTGGTCTCTTTAAACTCCAAAAAATTTATATTTACAATCCATGAGGGCAGACTTATAAGACATGTGGTATGAAAAGAAGGCCTCCCTATTAACTCTGAAAGGATAGATGTAGTCCTTGACTTATCATTTCCCAAACACAAGAATGGATTTTAGAGTTTCTTGGTAAAAATAAACTTCATTAGAAGGTTCATACCTGGATTTACAAAATTGGTGAGAGATCTAACTCACATACTCAAGAAACACAAAATTATCATGGACCAAGGAAGGTAAAATAAGTTTTGAGGCCATCAAGTAGGCTATTGACCAAGATCCCACCATACTTATCCTTTATTTTTTAAAGGACTTATCCATCTATACCTTCTCTACAAGTGACACTATTTATACCATGCTTAAGCAACAAAATAGTGAAGGTCTTGAGCAACCCATAACCTTCTTTATCCAATAATTGGAGGGGTATGAAGAGAGTTATAAATTTTTTTAAATACATTTAATTTTAGTCATGATATGCCTAAAACAATTTAGACACATGGTGTCTAACAAAAATATATTTGTCATGGTGGTTCATCCTAGTATCAAAGATTTCATCCTTAACAGAGACTTGAGTGAAAAGAGGGCTAGTTGGGTGATCAAATGAATGTAGTATTACATAAAGTTGAAGGTTAAAAATTTGGTTGGGGATAGGGTAATATGTGAATACATTACAATAGATGTGAAGGAAGAGAAGGAAGTGGTTTTGGTAGTCCAAGATGATCAGTAAGTAGTTACAACTACATCTACTTCTAGTTGGACTAAATACATAGTCAAATTCCTCCAAATGGGGGAATGTCCTATGGGATTAAATAAGACAAGGAGGAGGTAATTTAAGATTCAATCCATTTATTATATCTCAGTTGATGGGGTACTCTTCAATAAAGACCTTGATGGAATGCTTTTGAGGTGTGTAGAGACTAGTCAAATTAACAAACTTTTAGGGTAGTTTCATGATGGGCCTATAAGAGGGTACTTTGAAGCCAAGAATATAGAATTAAAAATAATAATAAAAGGAAAATTTGGATTATTTTATTCAGGAACTCCCATGCTTTGGTTAAGAGGTTACCAATATGTGTTATTCTCATAGGCAAGCAAAGACTAACTACCTTGCCTCTAAAGCCTATTCAAGTTGAGAAATCCTTCATGCAATGGGGAATATAATTTTTAGGTATGATTCATCCCAAATATAGTTTATGATTGATTACTTTAATATGTGGGTGGAAGTAACTGCACTTAAGGATGCAAATGAGAACTCAACTTTGGACTTCTATGATAGCCTAATGACCAGATTTAGGATGCTCTCCACCATCATATCAGACAATGCATTAACCTTCATTAGTGTAAAGGTAGGTTAGTAGGATATTAATCATGGTATTTACCTTATTTCTTCATCTAATCACTATCCACAAGGGAATAGAATATAATATTCTATTAACAAGAATTTGACTAGGATCATAAAAGGAATGATGGAGGACAACCAAAGGTAGTGGCATACGAAGCTAATGACTACCTTATGGGAAGATATGATTACTCCTAATAGTTGTAATGGTCACCAACCATATCTTATTTTCTATTTAAAAGAATCAATACTTCCCATATCACTTGAGATGCTAGCCTTGGAACTTGCACACCAACTTGAACTCATGGAGAGTGATGCAATGGAGTGAAACAACCCCAAATTTTTTTTGTAATTTTATAACAACATATGTTTTGGACACATTTTAGGCCCACTTAAAATTATTGATCATGCAATAAAACTATTGAGTGCACTTAACACATATGCAACTAGAACTGAAGGAGGGAAACTGAGGTAATTAGCTAAAGGTAATCACATATAAAAGGTGTTATGGGGAAATTGGTTATATTATAAACATTATGGGATTTAGGGTGTATCAGCATACACATACATTGATAAGTCTTAAGTTCCATAGTTAGCACTCGTACTTCCACACATGACCATTTCTAGGTCCTTAACCTTAGGTAAATACCTCACATTCCTCAGTGGGTTTCAGTCTTGTTTGCGAATTGTTAAGTTAAAGGATTTTTTCTATCATGAAGGATAACATTATTTCCCTAAGTTATCATTTAGGTTAATAATAGGCTTATCTAAAAAATATATGCTATCTTAAATAAGTAATAAAATCAGTAAACTTAATCAATTCATCACTTACAGATTTTGATTCATTCATATAATAAATTATATTAAGGTATCATATTTTGATTCATTCAAACACTCTTCATACCAATTTATTGTACAAGATTCTTTAGTGCTACTAGATGGGTTATAACACCTTACAATCTTTAAGTTCATCTCACTATTCTTACACCATTTATACCAACATGGATGTTCATAACAATTTATAATGTAGCTATAACTCAACATTGCAATTCTATAGTCTATACAACTATTTAGATTGGCATAGCCAATGTAATAATAAAAGAGGTTAAGGCATTTAAGTAACTAAAACTAAACTATCTATTTAAAATAAATTACTTATGCAATCATTAGGTAACCACTTAAGAAATAATCCTCTTTATTCCATATTACATGAATGCTTAAATATGTCATTATGTTAAAAAACCATTTGTAATTTAACTAGACAATAAGAAAACAACAAACATTTTATAGAAGTATTCATGTATGGAATCTAATATCATGAGGTTCAACCAAGTTTCAAGATGAGTGGAACCCAAATAAAAGGTTCCTTGTAACGAACTCTTACAAATTTCACTCTTGGCAGTCAAAGCCAAGGTAAGCAAGTTCAACTATCAGGATGGAAGGTGAAAGGAAACAATGAGCGTATAATTAAGTCTCATTGAATGGATTAAAATGATATAATAACTTATTTATGATATTTATTTCTTTATGGTTTCATTTATTTAACCAAGTGAATAATATAAGTAAAATATTGTATATGTTCGTTCTTAAATCATAATAATTAATTAAATATTAATTTCTTTATTAAATAATATAAGCATTTACTTATTAATCTCAGATTTCATAATGTGACATATATGACTTAAGAAATAACTTATTATAATTTTAAACAAAATACATACCTTGCACGCAACTAGGTATGTCTAAAATGCATGATAGAAGGGATCATTTGGTTTATTTTCTCATGGAATAGCTATCAAAGATTATGCATTGACGTAATGATTAAGAGGCCCATATGTATCTATGTACTTAAATGTCTAAAAATTAATAAGCTAAACTTCAATACTAAATCAACTAATACAACTTAACTGCATAACTTCTATATAGTCTATCTATTTTGAATTAGACAATTTTAGGCTAAGAAACTAATGTAAAACATCTATGAATATGTTTTTATAAGGCTATATTAAATATTAACCTTTTATACCATAAATTATACCTACTCTATGTAAAAATATCCAAGTAAATCCCAAGTTAGCATTCCTATATTTATTAATTTTGCTAGCATCAATATATATATATATATATATATATATATATATATATATATATATATATCATAGCTTAAACCAACTTGAATACAATTAATCATCATAAAGATATATATATATATATATATATATATATATATATATATATATCATAGCTTAAACCAACTTGAATACAATTAATCATCATAAAGAATATTAAATCAATGAAGGATCAACTCAATAATTAAATAATATAAGGTATGTGTATAATAGCTTCAGCCAACAATTTACCTCTTCAGTATTCCATTTCCATTTTAAATCCATTCATAATATTAATTAACAACCATCAAGATCAATATAAAAATTAATTAATGCCAAGCTAACAACTATAATCAATGTTACCCATACATATTAACAATTAATTTCTCTTGCCATATTCCATACAAAGTCATCAAAGCATGGAGTTAAACATAAAAAAGTTGATTAGGATGAACCTACCCAACCAACCCTATGAGCCTAACCATTAGTGGTCATCACCACCCCAACCATCAGTAGGATGGTGGTTACAGTAAGTAGGAACATGAAATGAATTTTGATCACATCAATATTCACACAAAAGATATATCGAATAAAAATAATAAAATCATATCATTCCAAAGTGAGATCGAAATAATTAATCCATCTAAACATACATCAAGAGCATGGATGGTTAACCTATATTGTCAAATGATATAGAATGGATTAACTCTAATCCATTATATATCCTACTTGGAACCCATCCAATATCATGACCATCCTTAACCATCCAGACCCATAATATATAATTTTTAAATATTCAGGTCTAGTCCAAGAATGGCATCCTCACATTTTACAAAAACCCATATATTAACAAAATAAAACCTAATTAAGTAATGAAATAAATAGAATATAGTTGAATCATTATTACTAATCAAACATAACAGAAATTAATAGTCAAACTTCAACAAACAACTAGTTCAAATACAACCCAACAAAGATTAAATTGACTAAGTCAAGTTTAAATAAATACATCAATAATAAAATCATATCATTAAAAGATTTCAACTTGCAGGTATCATAATACTTTTATATATATCACATGTATAATCCTATAGTTCAATGCAAAGATTAGCATAGTCAAAGGACATGATTATAAATAAACACCATATGATTGAATCAATAATAACCATGAAAAAAACAATAGCAGTCATAAAATGATCAAATCAAGTACCAAGATCAATATTAAAGACTTCCCTAAATCAATTAAGGTTAAATTGAACAACCCAAACATGGTACAAAATATCACAGTCATGTACATATATCCTATAGCCAAACAATACACACACACACACACACACACACACACACACACACACACACACACACACACACACACACACACACACACACACACACGTGTGTGTGTGTGTGTGTGTGTGTGTGTGTGTGTGTGTGTACACACACATATATGTACATACATACATATAAAAATAAACACATGTATAGTTTGTTAAAGAAAACCAAAACACAATCAACCCATGATATAACCATTTTAAAAGAATACCATAGTTGACTCCAAATGATTGATAATTATATAAAATAAGTAAGGCTCAAATGGATTCAAATGAAATACCAATGTTTGAATAGTTCGTAATTATCCTACCATAAAGCATAACCAAAATCAATAACTTAGAATCCAAGATCAAAGTTACTGCTTACTATACACATACTTGATAAAATGATATAATCAAATATTAATAACCTTAGGCAAGAATACAACATAACACAATAAAACATGGCTCAAATAGAATAACACCTAGTTGAGATAGAGCCTTAAACTTGCAATTCAAAACACTAATCAAGATTATCAAAAGACAATGACCCCAAAGTGGTCCAATAACACAGTCAGTTTATAACCCATTAGAGGACTAGAGACATAAATTTTAAGAGATTATGGTACTAACATTAACCACCTCATAGGTTTCAAGAGAACATATTCATTTAACTAGACGTGAAAGGAAAAGGACCCAACCAAGATAAAACTAGACAATAAGATGCAGATGATTCTTTATTAAAACACACTTACTTGCATAAAGAAAATGAAACCTTAATAACAACATAGTCACGCTTTTTAAAATAACATAGTCACTAAAAATAAAATATGTAGATATTATTTTATAAAACAAAAACTAGTTTTTGTATAATCTAAGGTTATGACTTACTGATCTTTTCAACACCCAATTATTATACATAGGAAACATAGACATCCATATTCAATAAAATGTAGTTGAAACCCAAAATAAATGTGTACCAACTCATACACATGAAAATACCATCGATTATTTAAGGACATAGACACACATATATAAGAAAAATAACACAAGTTTTTTTTGTGAAGCACAATCAACTCAACAATGTTCTTCCAAACACATAAAATGACTGTATGTAAAAATTGAAATAAAGCAAGCCAAGGATTTGAATAGCCATCATATACATTGTATACATTAATTACAAGTTTATATATAGTTATATATATATATATATATATATATATATATATATATATATATATATATATATATATATATATATATATATATATATATATATATAAATCAGGGTTTGTGTATGTACCCAAAAGTCCAAAGACTTCCAGCTACATAAACAACTTCTAAATATTTTATACATAGTTATAAAAAACGACCAAAAAAATCAAGACTTACTTCAAAAATACAAAATAATCCCCAAAAGCTAAAAAGGATAAGAAGCTTTATAACTCACCACACATCGTAGTCTATTTTCCAAATCGTCAAGCTCACCATTAAAAACTAGTCAAGCTTTTTAATGTTTCCTCCCCAAAATTTATATCTTACTAACTCTTCTACCTATCATCCACAATCCCATTCTTTCCATAAACTCTCTCCATACCCCTATCAATTCACATTCAATTTGGGAGGAGAGAGAAACACCTCTAGATCCCAAGGTAATCCCTTTCAACCTCACCATTAATGGAAAGTCTATAAGTCTTAGTTATTAAGCAATATTTCGCCAATAGAAAAGGAGATCAGTTCTAAACGTTAGGATTAAACACAACCAACATCAATTTAAATTGAAACCTTCACCCAAAATTCCACCAACCTCATTAAATTATCTTAAAATATTTCCTAGTCGATATAATATTTAAAATATTAACAACAAATAAATCGAAGTCTATGTCAAAGTCATGCCATAACTATTTAATCATTGAAACAACATGCCACCACCCTAGTAAATAATGCTAGGTTGGGTGGGGGTAAAACATGAATGTATGGTGACAAGAGTTCCCAAAGGGTATATGTTAGGTTGAGGTAGGTTTAGGTAGGTCCAGGGATATAACTTCATAGGTAACTAAGATCCATGGTGGAAAAAGAAAGATTCAAAGACTACATGATAAAGGAATGGGATGGAAATATGTGTATGGGAATAAAATTTTTGATTGTCAAAACATATAATGGAATATAAAAATAAATAACAATAAATAATGAATCATGATGACATCAGCAAATTAAAATAGCTATACTTTCTAGACATGCTGACATGCTCAAAATTCACTTGATTCTAGGAGTACAACCTCCAACATCTGCCTAGCTCATATACAAACCCTATAATCACCAAAAATGGTATCAATCACATTATGTCATTAATCAATACAAATTTATAAAATCATAATCAATAGTAATGAGTCCATAAAATAATTAATCATAGAATTAAGTATGCATCCAATAATGCTACAACTAGTACCATATATAATCTAGATAAACAATAACTAATAACCAATCTAATAATCATAATGTTAATGTCATAAAAATAGAATATATATAATGAAAATATAGGATCTTAACATCTTCCCCATCTTATAAGGGACTGTCTTGATGACTTAATAATAAATCCATACATAATGTTGTCTAAAATATGAGCATCTTCCCAAGTGGCACTCCTTTCATTGAGAGTGTCCCATTGCATCAAAACCTTCTGTATATCTATGTTACATAGCTTAATACTATGATATTCTATGATTCTCATTGGTTTAAATTGGATCTTTTCCTCTTATATGACTTGTAAATGAGTCCAATTCAAAACATGAGATGGATCAAGTATATACTTTCTCCATAAAGCAACATAAAAAACATCATGGATCTTTGAAAGTTTAGGAAGTGTTAGTCGATAAACAACAAGGATAATATTTTTCACTATGTCAAAAGGCCTAACAAAACATGGTACTAACTTTAAATCCTTGCCAAATTTAATAGAACTTTTTTACAGTCTAACATGCGAAAAACCTTGTCCCCTATGCTAAATTCATGTGGAGTTCTCTTAAGGTATGCAAGCACTTTTGCATATCAGAAGCTATTTTTAAATTTCACGTTATTATTTCCATCTATCTATCATATTATAATAGTAAATTAGGTCCATTAATACCCCTATTTTTTAATCTATCCCAATCAATAGGTGTTCTACACTTATGTCCATATAAGGCTTCAAATGGTGTCATCTTAATAGTTAAATGGCAGAAATTATTATATGTGAATTCAACTAGATGAAGATAATCCTCCCATTTTGTTTGTTGATCCATTACATACATGTGAAACATATCTTCAACCACTTGGTTGAGCCATTTTATTTACCCATCTCTTTTTGGATGATATGAAGAGTTAAAATTTAGCTTTATTCCAAAGTTGTAGTTAAAGTATGCCAAAATTTTTAAGTAAATAACTTATCCAGATCTAATATGATCAGTTTAGGTATACCATGGAGACTTAATACCTCTTTCACAAAACATTTTGTAAATATGGATGAATCATCTATTAAATTTCTAGTAATAAAGTGGCCAACCTTAGTTGCTTTATAAATCACTACCAAGTTTGTATCATATTTGTTGCATGATTTTGGAATCACCATAATAAAATCAAGTGAGATTGCAACCCACTTATAATTTGGAATATCATGAGGGTACAACAACCCTCCTAGATGGTAATGCTCAACTTTGACTTGCTGTCATTTCAAATATTTCACTATAAATTTAGTCACATCATGCTTCATTCTAGGATAAAAATAGAGGTTTTTTAGCTCATGCATCATTTTTGTAACCCCTGTATGAGCATAATCAAGTGTTATATACACTTCATTAAGTATATAATTTCTTAAGTCACCCATCCTAAGGACATAAATTCTACCTTTATTCCTTATTAGGCCATCTATTATAATAGAAAATATAGTAAATCATTTTGCTATAGGTTCATTAGCCAAACCTACCCTTACATCATGGTAGAATACATCAACAAGTTGTTGTTCCAAAACAGTACTTCTAAAACTTCCTTGTTACACTGGCAAGGTAGTAATTTATGTGCATCTACTAAGTACATCAGCCACATGATTCTCCTTACGTTTAACATATGATATATTCATGTCAAAATTGCTCAAAATTTTTAGAGCCCTGCATTGATGTGCATTTAAATATTCTTGAGAGAATAAATACTTAAGACTTAAATGATTGAATTTCACTTAAATAGGCTTTTATAGTAGTAAATGTTTCCATTATTTGAGTGCATGAACAATGGCAACAAGTTTCATGTCATGTGTAGGATAGTTATTTTCCATGTTCTTTCAACTTTCATGACTTATAAGCCACAACATTATCATTTTGAGTCAAGATAACTCCATAGCCTTCTTTGGAAGCATCAACCAAAAATTCAAAGTTACCATTTGGGTCTGTCATGATTAGAATAGGATCTATTATAAACAACCCTTTCAACTTAATAAATGCTTCCTCAGACTAAGGATTCCATACAAACTTCTTTCCTTTACACTATAAGGAAGTGATGGGATAACCCACACTAATTTTTTTTTCAAAAAAATGCCAGTAATAACCAACCAAACCCATAAATTTATGTACTTCATGCACATTGGAAGGAAGAAGACAATCTTGGATAGCTTTGATCTTAGTAGAGTTAACAAAAATGCCTTATTTATAAATAATATGTCCTAAGTAATGAATTTTAGATTCATAGAATGCATATTTGGATGATTTTTCCATAAATCTTATGTTGTCTTAATATTTACAAGACTAGATAGAGGTGATGATCATGTTTAACCTCATTCCTAGAATAAATCATAATGCCATCAAGAAAAATAAGCACAAACTTGTCCAAAAAAAATCTAAAGATGGTGTTCATATGATTCATGAAAGTTACAAGTAAATTGGTTAAGCTAAAAGGTATAAATGTGAACTCATAATATCCATAAATAATTTTGAAGGAAATTTTATTTATGTCATCTTCCTTGATTCATAGTTTATGGTAACCAGACCTCAAGTCAATCTTATAAATGACTATAGCACCTTTCATTTGGTCAAATAATTCATTGATTCTTGGCAAAGGATAATAATTTTTTATTGTTACCTTATTGAACATGCAACAATCAATGAAAATCTTTAGTGTACCACCCTTACTATTCTTCTTCAAAAAGGGGTCAAAGTACAATACTATGTCCCACTAGTCAGCCAAAGAAATAGTAAAAATAATTAAAAAATAGATCCTAAAAATACTTAATGAGTTTTAGAAAAAATATAAAAATGTATATGCACTACATATTTGTATATATATTCTAAAACATATTTGTTGATTAATTTAAATGATCCAAACTCAAGATATTTCAAGGATAAGATGAAAGTGTATGTGGCCTCTTTATGTCAAAAAGTGGGATAGACTATTATGCTTTTACCCAAAGACTACCGAAGCACCTCAAGGAGACACACTTGGTTGTATGCTTATGCTATCTAAAAGTTCATAATGCTAAACTTTCAGCTCTTATATATCAGCCACATTCATGCAATAAGGTGCCTCAGATGTAGGGGTAGATCTAGGTATTATGTCAATAGTGAAGTCAAATTATTGCTTGGGTGGTAACCTGAGTATATTTTTAGGATAAACATCCATACACTCCCTTAAAATAAGAAAATATGCATATTACAACTCTTTTTCATTGGATATTTCCTAGAATTGGACTACATAGAGATCAAAGCCCTTCTTAAAAACTCTTTTCAACTGTAAGGTTGAAAGTAATTTTCATCTCAAAGACCATTGCATGCCTTGCAATCTTAAAATTTAGCCAAGGCCATTGGTGCATTACACTCTTTTGCCCACACAATCAAGTGTGGATTGATGTTCATGCAACCAATCCATCCCAAGAATGAGATCATAAGACCCTAAAGGCATGATAAAAAGATTTGCCTTGGTCTTATAAACACCAAGATCTTTTTTTGCTTGTTCTAAACACTCAAGAATAGGCCCTTCCTTTCTAGTACCCAATTTAACTTCCCAATCTTATCTTATCAAGATGGGTTTACTATTACATTGCTTAACAGCAAAAGGAGAAATAAAATAATTTGTTGCACCATAATCAATCAAGATATTCAAGGGAAAACCATTAATTGTACCTTGGGTCTTAATTGGAGTGGCTTGTAAGTTAGAATTGTAATTATGAACATCAACATATAATTTATGGTTTTTTGCTTGGCTTGATTTCAGCTTAGGACAATCCTTTTTATAGTGGTTATCACCAAATTCCCAACACACAATCACTCTTGAAGATGCCATTGGAATAGTGTTAACACCCATGGTAGATCCATGTTGGTTATTTGATGATTTTCCTTTTTGTAAGAACTAGATTTGGAAGATCCATGGGACTCAAAATTCCTATTTTAAATGGAAATTTTGATGAAATTTTTATTACCTCCTCAAAATCTATGGTTAGGATCATATTTTCTAAAGTTTTTGTTCATGGGAGAAAGGTTCTTTACTTTAGACTATTACTTGTTTGACTTGAATTCTTGTCTTGCCTTTTAGTGAGACTTTTCTTTATCCTTAGCCCTACACGCTAATTTAATTACTATAGCCAAAGTTTTTGGATGTGTCATGTTAAAATCATGCATAATAATATTCTTAAGACCAAGCTTGAACTTAGTAATCTTAGTTTTCTCATCATGCATATAGTTCACATGATGAAACAATTTCATAAAATTGTTCTCATATTCAATAATAGACATGTTCCCTTGTTTTAAAAGCTAAAGATCAGTTATTTTTAGGTCCTTATAATTTGCATTTAGGTACCTCTTATGAAACTAAGTCTCAAAAATGGACCAAAATAGGTTCAAAGGTTAATATCCTTTAATAGCACAAATGTGGTCCCACCATAATGTTGTAGGTCCTACTAACTGATAGGCTGATACTCTAACTTTCACATTGGAAGGCATATTATGCAAATTAAATTACTTTTGCAAGTGTACCAGCTAAGCATCCACTAAATAAACTAATTCTTCATATGAAAATGTAGGTGGAGAAATATTTTTTTTATCTCTTTGATGATTAGGTCAACGGTGCTTAAAGTTAGTTCTTGAACTACAGGTCCTTTCACTTATCCCATTTCCAACTTTAGTTCTTCCTCTTAGGATACCCCTCATGATTGTTCAATCTTTTTTCTTGGTTATAGGTATTTCCTTGTAAGGTGTTAAGAGATATAAAGATTCCACTAAGGATTTCTTCATGTTTATTAGTTGGAATCCCATTAACTACTTCAACATTGGGTACCTCGATATTAATGTCAATATTATTCACATGCATTTCTCTTAAGTTTCAAATGGGGATGCGACCTTGATGACCCCTTCCCCATCCTCGATCTCTACCCCTAGCGTAGTTGACATTCAAAGGATTTACATGGATAATACCTTCACTTGATTAATTTCTAACCATCCTAATAAATCACAAGTGTTAACTTAGAAGAATGCAATTGTTTAAAGGAAACTATTTATTCCCAAAGTTCCCTAGAGCATAAAACTGCTCTGATACTAGATTAAACAACCCTCTTAAAAAAATTAGAATTATATATCAGAGTACATTTTGGACATGTGTTATTCGCACTTACAAGTTTTGATAACATAAAAAACCATTCAATTCACTTTACACATATGCAACTAGAACCGAAGGAGGGGAATGAGGGCAATTAGCTAGAGGTAAACTCGTACAAAAGGTGCTATGGGGAAGCTAGTTATATTATAAAGATTATGTAATTTTGG
>JARHVA010010672.1:0-30000 GCA_037957365.1 Torreya grandis | reverse complement strand
CACACACACGCACATAATAAAAACAACACAAGTTCTTTTTTCTGAAACATAGTCAACTCAACAACATTTTTTCAAACATATAAAATGTCTATATACAAAAATTGAAATAAAGAAAGATAAGGATTTGAATAGTCATCATATAAATTTTATGTGTTCATTGAACTTTTATATGCAATGAAACATATATATCGATATATCATTATAGAGGGGGGTCTGCGTATACACCTAGAAGTTTGAAGACTTCCAGTTGCATAAGTAGCCTCTAAATATTTTATACATAGTTATAAAAAATAACCAAAAAATTAAGACTTAATTTAAAAATGTAGAAGACTCCCCAAAATCCAAAAAGGATAAGAACATCTATAACTCACCACAAACCATAGTCTATGTTCTAAACCATCAAGCTCACCATTAAAAACTAGTCAACCTTTTTTCTATTTCCTCCCCAAAATCTCCATCTTCCTAACTCTTTTCATGTCCATCCACATTACCATTTTTTTAATTTATGCAATCCATAGCCCAATCAATTTTCATTCAAATTGGGAGGAAAGATAAATACCTCTAGATCCCAAGGTAATTCCTACCAACCTCACCATTAATAGTGAGTCTATAAGGCTTAGTGATTAAATAATCTAACATGAATAGAAAAGTAGATTAGTGATAAACATAAGGATTAAACAAAACCAACCTCATTTAACATTTAAACCTTCACGTACAATGCTACCCACATCATTAAATCAGTTTAATATATTTCCCAGTCGATATAATATTTAAAATAATTAAAATGAAATAACCTAAGTCTATGCCAAAGTCATGCCATTACTATTTATTTGTTGAAATAACATGCCACCACCCTAGTAAACAATGCTAGATTGGATGGGGGTAAAATAGGAACATATGGTGAAAAGGGTTCCCACGAGGGTATTTTAGATCCATGTAGGTTTAGTTATAGAACTACATAGGTAATTAGGATCCATGGTGGAAGAAGAAATATTCAAAGACTACGTGATATAGGAAGGGGTTGGAGCTATGTGTAAAGGAATAAAGGTTGAGGCTATCAAAACATATAAAGAATATAATAATAAATAAAAATAAATAATGACTCATAACATTGACAAAGTACATCAAGAATCATAATCATAAAGACCACAGTTGATAAACAAAACAACCAAATCAAAGTGCCTGAAGGATAAACAAATAAAAAGCATACCTATTAGACATGCTGACATGCTCAGAATTCTAGTTCTAGGAGTACAACCTCCAACATCTACCTAGCTCATAGACAAAACCTACAACCATCAAAAATGGCATCAATCACATTATGTCATTAATCGATAAATGATACAGATGTATAAAATCATTATCAGCAGTAATAAGCCCATAAAATAATTAATCACATAATTAAGTATGGAACCAATACTACTACAACTAGTACCATAGTTAATCTAGCTAAACAATAGCTAATAATCGGTCTAATAATCATAATGTTAATGTTATAACAACATAATATATATATATATATAATGAAATTATGAGATCTTAACATGGAAGTGAGGATGAGTAAATTAAGGGAGATAGAAGAGACAAGGGATGATGATTTGCATGCCACATAGTCCAACCAAGATCAATTCAAAATATCATTTGATAAGAGAGCTTATTCAAATACCTTCCAACAAGGTGACATTATACTTATGTGGGATGAAGACCATGACAAGCTAGGTAAACATTAAAAATTTGATAGTCTTTAGCATGGGCAATATATCATTACTAGTTGCAAGGAGATAAATGCTTTCCAATTATCCAAAATGAGTGGTGAGGAACTCCCTATCCTTGTCAATGGGATGTTCCTCAAGTATTATTACTATAGTCACAAATCTCTCTTGTATATAGTACTTATTTTCTTTCCTCCAAGTGCTACATCACATGCCTTGCTAGTTTTTTCTTATTTCTTTCTATTGTGTGTCCTTGTTATGTTTATTGTATCTTTTTGTGTGTATTGTTGAGTTTGTTTCAGTCCTCAAGGTCTCCAAGGTATTAGTCAAAGTGATAGTGTAGTCAAAGAATCTTCATTTATTGATGAGTGATAGACAAAGAGAGCTTGGGTCCTCTTGACCGGTAGGAAGGTTAGGCCTAGAAAGGAGTCAATCTAAGTCTTGATTACCATATCCCACCTAATACTTCACTCTTCTCATACCTCTTGATGAGAAAAATCAGTTCAAAAGAAGATCACTGGTCATCATATAGGATAATAGGTTTAAGAGTTTGAGCTTGTCAAGGAATTACCGTGATAGTTATCTTTTCATCATGTCTTAATTTATATCAAGTGTTCCCTTTATTTTTAATCATCTATGATGATCTATATATACCTTATGGTGGTTTCAATTGTCTATTTTAACTCATGATGAAGATGACCAAATGATTGTAGCTGATGACCCTATCATGAATCCATCTAGTATGATGAGGTATGACTTGATTATAAGTACTAAGGATGATATAAAGGTATATAGGAATCTAATTTTAGTATTTAGCATGATCTAAGGTATTTTAATAGGTATTGAAGTGATCTCCATTTGAATCCTGAACTTAAAGCCATATATATTCTCTTAGATGGGGTATTTGACCTTAAGGTGATGCTATTTGAGCTCAACATTCCACTAAAACTACCATTCACATCATTAAAATACACCATGAATACCATTATGTCATGATCAAACCATTTCATATGCTAAAAGTGTCTCCTCACAAGTCATAGACCTTTATTTTCCACTAAATGGGTCTCCCACATGTCTCCTTGCATCAATATTACATTGTGGGGTCCTAGATGATATTCAAGGTTAGGAGGACTAGGAAAAAGGTCTTAAATTAATTTAATGAAAATAATACTCACTTCACGATGAATATATCCTAGAAAACTTCACATGCCCTATAAGAAGATGCTACAAATACTTGAAAGAATGAAGTACAATGCTAAGGAATCCATAGTCTTCACTAAGCAAATTCAACATTCAAGTAGAGCACACTATGAACAATCATGAAATAGGTAAACACTTAGTCATTTTATTAATAAAAATGTGTAAAATTGAGCATGGCTTATCCATACTCTAGTGGAGCATCAATACAATTCCAAAATGGCAAACTCTTATAGTGTTTGATATATATATATATATATATATATATATATATATATAGAGAGAGAGAGAGAGAGGTCCAAGGGTCACTTACACATGTGTCAAGGTGATTATTTTAGTTAGCCATGAATGGAAAGAGTATATGGGTCAAACCATTTAATTTTAGTATCAACAAGTGTCAATCCAAGTCATCAAAGTTAGGCAAAAATGGCACAAACTCCTTTCTTTGCACAAAAAAACAATCTTCAAGATTAGGCCTATTTTAACTTCTTGTAACTGATCTAAGAGAGGTCCAATGATTTTTATGTAATGGGTTGGCATTATACATTCCTCTCCATGTATTGGATGCATGTTTGGTCTTCTAAAAATAATTGGTAGAGAGCCATCATCATCTGTTGTCTTGAAAACTACCCTTACATGCACCCTATACACTTGGCTTCAAAATTACCATCAATTATCCATGAAAATCCATGGGAGGAATTTAATTAAAAGTTTCAAGGCACTCAATTTCATTTTAAGCATTAGGGGTACTTTAAAATCACTTCACTTGAATAATTCCTCTCTTCTCGTTAGCTTGTGCTTTAGGCTAGTTTTGACTGGCTAAAATTAAGGACATATTTTAAGAAAATATATGTTTATTAATGACATTAAATGAATATTTTTGGTTATATTAAGATTAAATATTCTACCCAAATTTTTTTCATCTCTTAATTCATCATGTAGCTTGCATAACACACAAAATAGTGATAAAAATATTGTTTATACCTTTATCTGTTTAGTTAAAAACAAAAAAAGGCCACATATATTATCCTCTTATATTTTTAAACAACTTATCTTCATCACTCAAGCTTAAATTCCTCCATCTGGTGGCACTTCTAGCTTGATTTTCACAACTAGGTCTCAAATAGGGTTTTGGAGGGTTTTAGAGTGACAAGCCTTCTTAGTGTTTGGTCATAAATATGTCACATTTTAATCCATTAAAAATTTCATTTTTGTCTTCTTAATGACCCCCTACAACTCCCATTAACATCTTTAGGTACCATGTAAAGGTACGTGAAACTTCCAAGCACTTGAAGTTGACCATTCATGCCATTTAGTGCATTTTATGAGGGTTTGGGAGCCTCAAATCCAAGAATTGGATTATTGATGAATTTATTTGAAAAAAAATGGATAAAAAACCTGATATTAAACCTAAAAACATGTTCCCATCATTATATTATCTCCTTGAGATCCAAAAATGAAAACTTACCTTGTTTAGCCTTAGGCCTAGACCTTACCAATAGGCATGCTCACTATTTGAGACTCAACTTGACACTAAAATGGTTTTATTTTATTTTTAATGAATAAAAAACGTATTATATACCTATAAAAACATTTTACAACAAATTGGGATGTATGTGAAAGGCAAAAAATGCAAATGACCCTTAGTTGGGCTTTTACGCCTAAGGATTCCCACTAGGTATGCATGCAAACCTCTTAGTTCGGAACAACCTGTATGATTCCATAGCCAAAATTAAATATTTTTAGGTTTATTTATTTCCCATACATCTTATATAATCATAAATTTTCCCTTTATATCCTTTTGGTTAAACATTTCATCATTTTTTTCAAAATTGGCACCTCCATGCACACCACAATTGCCCCTACTCTGAGACAAAACAATGAGTGTTTTAAATACTATTTATTAAATATTATAATTTTAAAAATTTATATATGTACTAAGTGTAATATTTACCAAATTTTAGCTTCTAACTCTTCCATTCGGTCCTCCAACTCTCCAAGTTTGTAAGGCATACTTTTGGGAAAATATAGTTTGAGGTGGACAAGGTATAGGATGCACCTAGATAGAAAAAGAATGATTTTATTTTATTTGTGATATTTTATGGTATATAAATACATTTAATTATGTTTTAATATCAGTATATATCCTATTTTAACCTCAAACACCTTCTATGCCATGGAAACCTAGAATAGGCCTATAATGCCTAGAAAAGGAAATCACTGCCTTGTGTTTGCTATAGGTTATCATGAGAATTTTTTAGTATTTTGAATAATTTATTTAATTTTTTCCATGGTAATAAACCACAATCATGCTTTTATTCACATATAAAACCTTCAAAACATGCATTACCATGTCCAAGTCCTTCATTTGGCATACCCCTACCTTGACTATGTTTATCTTTATTCCTGCCCCTATTTAATGATGTTTTGGCCATTTGAAGGATTTTTACTGATTTTTTTAGACTAATAAAAATTTTATTTGACTCATTTTATCCTTGTTTTCACTTATATCACTTGAAGGGCCCGAATGGAGGTCTAAAACTTAAAAATTTACCTCATTGCCAGTTTGATTGTGTTTCACCTTTGTGCATGACTGAGACACACACCTAAAAGCCTATAGGTCTTTGAGTTATGTTTTTGACCTCAAAAATCATTCAAATATTTTTTTTTAATTCTTATCATTCTATTATTATCATCTCATCTTCCTACATGCTCCATTTGAGCTCCAAAACTTCACTTTACCCCTAACTGAGACCAACCTCCATTCTAGACTGTAGGTGTTTGTTTATAGGCTTGTAGGTATATATTGATATGTATATAACCTCAAATATTGGGTATTAAATCTATCCTTTATTCTTTTTTCATCATATTATCTCTATTTCATCATCTACATGTTTGAAGTTTAACACAAAGGACCTCATTTACCCCTGACTAAGACCAACTCAAATACTAGGCTATAGGTACATACTTTGCCTTGGTTGTAGGTTTTCAAGGTGGGTTTTTAACCTCAAAATTGTATAAAAGTATTTATTTGACTTTATAACCTCCTATAATTTAATTTTACCTCATTTTAACAATCCATTTGGGCTCAAAAACCACCATTACCCTTGACTGAGACCAACTTCCAATGCCCCTAGATGTAGGTGGATAATCTAGTCCTATAGATTGTTTGAGATTCATTTGAAGCATTTTAGGTGTGTACAAGGATTTTTAACATTATAGTTAACTCCATATTATTTTAAATTAACATATTATCATCTTGAATTTCTTAATATCGTCTCTTCATGCAATCCTAGTGAAACCTTGCCTTCACTGCCTACCTTATCCTATATACAGACAAGGGATAGGCCTAAGATATCACTCCATGCAACATAACTCCTATCCATGATTTGAATTCTAAATATTATTTGTTGAGTTAATTTTAATTTATCCCTCTTGAAATAATAGGCCTATGACTTCCTCCTATGGTGTAAACATCAAACCTTCTTTGAAAATCTTGCGGATGCCATTATTTAGTTTCAGTGGTTTTTTGCCATTTTGGAAGGTCTCAAAACACACATGGTCCTTTCCCATTGAAGCTCAAACTTAGAATTAAGATTTTTCATCAATGGGATTACAAGATTGGCCTAAGATTATTCCTAAAAATCAAACATAACTTCATCTTAGGGAAACCTAAAAGACCCCTAGGAGCTCCATTTGGGATATTTAGGGACTGAGGAACAAAAATTAGTTGTCTTTTTATTTTGAAATCTCAATTCCTCCTTAGGTCCTTGGTGAATTAATTATTATATACCATGTGAAAAATGCTACAAAGATTACATGGAACCTTGAGAAATACCCTTAGATCATCTCGATTTTCCATATTCCTTTTGTTCCCTATTCATGGCTTCCTATAGGTTGGACTGAGTTAGAAGGAGTAGTGAGAAACAACAATGAAAAGTGCATAGTGTTAGGCCTTATGAATAACTTTCCGAACAACATCTGTAGGTGTACTCTTTTTGAGAAGAAGACATAATTCTGACCCAAAGTGGAAAATAAGCCTAGAGAAGGATTCCTTGAATTATTATTTCCTTATAAACCAAATTAAGGATGTAAAACCTGAAATAACACCTTGAAAATCATGCGTACACCTCTTCAGAACATGGAATCATCAAACCAAAAAAAGAAAAACGAAGAAGAATGCAAATAGTGACCCCCTCTTCAATGTAATTTCCCAAAAAGATGATTGGATTATTAATGCTTGTTCATAGAGGAGGATGCACCAAATTTAAACTTATTTTTATGGATGTGGATTACAATTAGATCCCTATCCTCCTCCAAAATCATTTACTCGAGTTTGGTAAGGTTAATAGTCTCTGTTTTAATGTTTTTGGTTGATTATGGACTTGGGAAGTCTATATAAGTGCCCAAAAGCTCTTATTTTAATGGAAAATTGCTCCTTCTTGATCAACCTACCAAGTTTCAGTTAGGGACAGATACTAATGACTCGTTAGGACACATGGCACATGATACAACTCCTTTACACTTTAAAAATTCCTAATAAACATGTATAATGCATTAAATGCACTTAAAGTGATGTCTAAATGACCCATAAATGATAAATAAACCTAGGAGGCTAATAACCAAAGCCATTTTAACATGAAATGACATTAATCAACCTTTGAAACACCTTATAACATCCATTTTAACCTCATATAGACCCAAAACCTCAAGTTTTTTCCTATAGGTTCCCTAATTTGACTAGAAAGTCAAACTTGGTCAACAATTTGGTGACTCATGGGGGTAGTATGCTTGATATACTAACTAGACCAGTAGCTTTATTAGTGCATTGGGTTTAAGAGTCATCTAGGGACTGAAACAAATAAGGAGACTTTACCATGACCAATATAACTAGTGACTACCTCAACACACAAAGGAAAAGGACACACACAACAAAGAAGATAGACACACACAAGATACACATGTGCTCAAGGCACTTAGGAGAGACAAAAGATAAATTATATATACAACTAAATATAAACATACCTCCCCCTAGATCAAAAGGGAAGATTGGGAATCTTCTTACTTCATGGCATGGAGGATTAGATGAGTCAACTAGCCTTTTGTCTCTTATCATTGCTACCTCCATGCTTCTCACAAAGCCTGCCAACTACATTGGCATGATGCTCATTAGGAACCAAGAAAATCAAAACAATCTGACCAAGGAAATGAACTCCTCTTGTACATCATCAATTGTTTCATATTGCTTCCCCTTCACTTTCTCATGATCAACTCCCATTCTTTTTATAAACATGATTTCAAAAGGATTGATTTCATGTTCACAAGAAACTTTAGGCCAATATGATCCTTCTCCATCATTTAAGAGATAATGATCTCATTGTAAAGGATGATATCCCCTATTGATGACTTCAAAAATATCAATCCTAGATTCGTAAATGAATTGAAAGAATAAATATGAAGGTTTTTTTTCTCCTTTGCATACTTACTTGAGTTCCCATGCCACCTTCTTCATGCTTGATTAGCTCATTGTCTCCTTGGAGAGGAGTATAATTTGCTCCAATTAGTTCAAAAAAGTCAGCTAAAGGATTATTATGAACTTTTTCATGTTCATCTATAGTGTTTGTCAAGGTGAGTAAGGTACTAATGATCATTTCTTCTTCTTTATAAGAAAGAAAACACCCTTCTTCAAAAGTTTATGAATTGTCTTTTTGTTCACCGAGAGGGGTACCTATGGTGATTTCATCCTCTTACACACTCATGAAGTCTCCTTGATTAGTAATGAATTGAGAAAATTTCTTATTCACTTACCTTTCTCAAGATAAACTCAACATAAGGAAAACATTCTTCATCACCCAAGCCAAGAGGTTCAACACAAAGACTCTAAAAATCAGATTCAGAATGACACATGAGAGGTTCTTTTGATAGCTCATGAGAGAGAGAGATGAGGAAAACCTTGGGAAAAAATCACTTGATTCTCTTCTTTCCACTTGACCAACACTTCATCAACATCAAAATTATCTCCAGGACTCTCTTGATGAAAGGTATATGGGATGTGTTTAGGCAAAGGATCTTATTTTAGGTCTAAACCTTCCATCTCCTCTTGACTAAGCAACTTCATCTTTGCCTCTAATTCCTCAATTTGTTTAGCTAGATTATATTGAAAGAGTATTTATTGAAGCTCATAGGAATCACCATGGAGATGGGGAGTACATGAGGTCTACTATGATGTACAAGATGTTTCTATGAGGAAGGGTGGGAGGGATTTGAGAAGGACTAACTTCATTTTCCAATTTACACTCTTTTGAAATATTCTTATCTTATTTCTTACCCCATGATTCCACTATTTCACTCCAACTCATGACCTTGGGATTGGAACTCTCTTCTTAAGGATAGGTAGTAATTTCCATCTTTTCTCAATGTCTTGAGCTGGTTCATGATAGACATTTTCCCAACTTGGAATCTTGACATTATATTGGAGGAATTGAGGATGTTGAGGGAGATTATACGTGGGAGGAGTTACTTGAGGATGAATGTGTTGGATTCTAAATGGAATAGTATGACTTTCTTCAAAAGAGGGCTCACAATATAATGAAATGAAAAATTTAATTTCCATAGAAGGTTGTTCTAATGCCCTTTGATGTAGGATTTCTAGGTGCAAAGGATTAACAACAAGAGTAGTTAATGCATTAGATGGGCTATAAGGTTGGCTCATTTTATTTTGGTGATCAAGTGTTATTTGATAGAAATGATTTGGTGTTTAAGAGGATGGTTTATTTTTATGGGAGAAGGTTGTGTTGAGATGGAAAAGGGCATACAAGGCTGATTACCTTGATTGGATTGACTCCTCCATATTTCTAGTTTATCCTCCATGGATTGGATGGCTTGAGCTTGCCTAAACAAACACTCTTCTTTGTACATTATCTCTTACTCATATCTATTTTTCTCATTCAACCTATCTATATCTAGCATTTGCTTCCAAACTCCAAAATTATCTCCTTAGCACTCTTGGTTTGATTATGAGAAGGACAATTAGGAGAGATGTTTGAGGTGATTCCATGAACAACATGATATTGATCAAAGCCATATTAAGGAATATAAGGTACATACTTCTCAAAAAATGGTTTATACATACCAAATGTGATTTATTGATGCACTAGGGATGCTTGACCAAATTCATTCAACTCGGAGTCAACATTGGTGTTGATTGAAATGCCTCTAAAGGCTGTTAGTTGAAGAACACACCAAGAATTCTTTAATTACATGGATAAATTGTCCCATCACGCATGACAAAAAAATTTGTCACTTAGATGCACCATATTATAAGATTTTTTTCTTGTCATCTAATCCAAGTGGAAAAATGGGGACATCTCACTTTTTTTGGGTGAGAAAACTTGTGAGATGAACCTCTAGATTAGGGGTTAGCTCCACTTGATGCACTATTTAAGCTCATGCTTCTACTAATATCAACCTGGAGGGTTGAAAATGGTTAATAATGACATGAAAATGAACCTATTATACTAGAGGTGATACAAAAAATATTTTATGACTTCCAACCACTTGTGCTTCACACTTGAGACTAAGGAACCAACTGAAACATACTCTTTCTTATATCTATGTCTTCTTGCATCAATATTACATTGTGGGGTCCTAGATGATATGAAAGGTTAGGAGGATTAGACAAAAGGTATTGAATGAATCTAATGAAAATAATACTCACTTCAACCATGAACATATCCTAGAACACTTCAAATGCCTTGCAAGAAGAGGTTGCAAATAGGTGAAATAATGAAGTACAATGCTAAAGAATCCATAGTCTTCACTAAGCAAATTCAATATTCAAGTAGAGAAAAATATGAAAAGTAATAAGAGAGGTAAACATTTAGTCATTTTATTTATCATAAGGTGTAAAATTGAGTAGGGCTTTGCCATACTTTGGTGGATCATCAATATAATGCTAAAATGGGCTAACTCTTGGAGGAGAGAGAGAGAGAGAGATGAGAGAGAGAGAGAGAGAGAGAGAGAGAGAGAGAGAGAGAGAGGAGAGAGGAGAGAGAGGAGAGAGAGAGATGAGAGAGAGGAGAGAGAGAGAGAGAGAGAGAGAGAGAGAGAGGATGAGAGAGAGAGAGAGAGAGAGGAGATGAGAGAGAGAGAGAGAGATGAGAGGAGAGAGAGAGAGAGAGAGAGAGAGAGAGAGAGAGAGAGAGAATTCCAAGGGTCACTTGGACATGTGTCAATCTGATAATTTAAGTTATCCATTCATGGGAAGAGGATATGGGTCAAACCATTTAGGGTTAGGAGAAACAACTTTCAATCCAAGTCATCAAAGTTAGGCAAAATGGCACAAACTCCTCTCTTTGTATAGAAAACTCGTCTTCATGATTACCCCTATTTGAACATCTTGTAACTAATATACTATATGTAAAATGATTTTTATGTAAGGGGAGGATCTCAAACATTATTCTCCATACATTGGATGCATGTGTGGTCTTCTTAAAATAACTATTAGAGAGCCATCATCATTCGTTATCCTGAAAACTACCCTTTCATGCACCCTATACACTTAGCTTCCAAATTGTCATCAGTTGTCCATGAAAATAAATGGAAGGGAGTGAATGATAATTTTAAAGGATCTCCATGTATTTTTAAGCATCATGAGTACTTTAAAATCACTTCACTTGAAGAATTTATCTCTTCTCCTTAGCTTGTGTATTAGGCGAGTTTTGAATGGATGAAAGTAAGGACATATTTGAAAGAAATTATAGGTTTATTAACTATATTAAATGAATTTTTTTAGTTATATTAAGATTAAATATTCTACCCAAACTTTGTTTCATCTCTTAATTCACCCTTTACCCTACACAACACACAAAACCATGAT
This sequence comes from Torreya grandis, assembly GCA_037957365.1. Taxonomy (NCBI): domain Eukaryota; kingdom Viridiplantae; phylum Streptophyta; class Pinopsida; order Cupressales; family Taxaceae; genus Torreya; species Torreya grandis. Next base: position 18,213 of record JARHVA010010672.1, on the reverse strand, counting down.
AAAAATCATATTTCTACCTCTGTCTGTATAGTTCTATAAAAATAAAGTCCATGTATGTGATCCTATTATATTTTTTCAAAAAAATATCTTCATCACCTTAGGCTCAAATTCCTCCATCTGGTGGAACTTCTAGCTTGATTTTCACAACTAGGTCTCAAACAAGGTTTTGGAGGGTTTTAGAAGTGACAAGCCTTCTTAGTGTTTGTTCATAAATATGGTACATTTTAATTCCTTATAAATTATAATTGTGGATTCTTAATGACCCCCTAAAACTACCTTTAACATATCGAGGTCCCATGCAAAGGTACATGAAAGTTCCAAGCACTTGAAGTTGACCATTCATGCCATTTAGTACATTTTGTGAGGGTTTGGGAGCCTCAAAGCCAAGAATTGGCTTCTTGATTAAATTTTAAAAAAAATTATCTAAAAAACCTATATATAAACTTAAAAAACATCATTATATTATCTCCTCAAGATCCAAAAATGAAAACTTACCCTTGTTTGGCCTTAGGCCTACACCTTACCAATAGGCCTGCTTACTATTTGAGACTCAACTTGACACTCCAATGGTTTTATTTGACATATTATGTCTAAAAAACATCTATTATACCTATTTAAAAAATTTCCAACAAATTTTGAGGTATGAAAAATTCCAAAAATGCAAATGACCCTTAGTTGGGCTTTTAGGCCTAAGGATTCCCACTAGGTATGCATGCAAGCCTCCTAGGTCAGAACAACCTCTATGATTACAAACCAAAAATTAAAGTATTTTAACTTTTATTTTGTCCCCTAAATCTTATTCAATCATAAATTTTCCCTTTATATCCTTTTGTTTCAACATTTCATCATTTTTCTCAAAATTGGCACCTCCATGCACACCAAAACTACCCCTACTCTGAGACAAAACAATGAGTGTTTTACATATTATATAATAAAATATTATTAGTATATAATTTTATTTAGGTCAAAATTTTACTCTTTACCAAATTTTAGCTCCTAAATCCTCCATTTGGTCCTTCAACTCTCCAAGTTTGCAAGGCATACTTTTGGGAAAAACATAGTTTGAGGTGGGCAGGGTATAAGATGCACTTAGAGAGAATAAGAATGATTAAATATTTTTTTTGATATTTTATGGTGTATCCATACCTGTAATGATTTTTTAAAATCTTTATATATCCTATTTGAGCGTCAAACACCTTCTATGCCATGGAAACCTAGAATAGGCCTATAATGCCTAAAAAAGGAAATCACTACCTTGTGTATGCTGTAGTTTATCATGAGCTTGTTTTTGGATTTTGAATAATTTATTTCATTTTTTAATTCTCAATAAACCATAATCATGATTTTATTAACCTATAAAACCTCAAAAACATGCATTATCGTGTCTAGGTCCTTCATTTGGCATACCCCTACCTTGACTATGTTTATCTCTATTTCTTCCCCTATTTAGAGATGTGTTGGCCATTTGAAGGATTTTTCCATGATGTTTTTAGATTAATAAATATTTAATTTTACTAATTTTCCCATTATTTTAACTTATATCACTTGAAGGACTCCAACAGAGGTCTAAAACTCAAAAAATCACATCATTGCCAGTTTGATTGTGTTTCACCTTTGTGCTTGATTGAGACACACAAATATAGGTATGTAGGTTGTAAAGATATTATTTTGACCTAAAAAATAATTTAAATATATATTTTTCCTTATTATCATTCTATCATGATCATCCCATCTACCAACATGCTCCATTTGAGCTCCAAAACTTCACTTTACCCCTGACTGGGACCAACCTCCATTCTAGACTGTAGGTGTTTGTTCATAGGCCTATAGGTATATATTGATATGTATATAAACTCAAATAGGGGGTATTAAATCTATCATTTATTATTTTTACATTATATTATCTTTATTTCATCATCCACATGCTTGAATTTTATCACAAAGGACCTCATCTACTCCTGACTGAGACCAACTCAAATACTAGGCTATAGGCGTATACTCTGCCTTGGATGTAGGATTTCAAGGTGGGTTTTTAACCTCATAAGTGTATAGAATTATTTATTTTCATTCTTAACCTCCTATCACATCATTTTACCTCATTTTAAACTCCATTTTCACTCAAAAATCACACTTACCCTTGATTGAGACCAAATTCCAATGCCCCTAGCTATAGGTGGATAATCTAGGCCTATAGATTATGTGAGAGTCATTTGAAGCATGTTATGTGTGTACAAGGCTTGTTAAGATTTATCTTAGCTCCATAAAATTTTCACTTACCATATTATCATCTTGGAGTTCTTAATAATATCTCTTCATGCAATCCTATTGAAACCTTGCCTTCACTACATACCCTACCCTATGTACGAATAGGGGATAGGCCTAAGAGGTCACTCCATGTAACATAGCCCCTATTGATGATTTAAATGATCAAGATTGGTTGTTTATTTTCTTTAAGATATTCCTTTTTCAATAATATGCCTAGGACTTCCTCCTACGTTGTAGACACCAAACCTTCCTTGGTAGATGCCACTATTTAGTTTCAGTGTTTTTTGCCATTTTGGAAGGTCTCAAAACACACACTATCCTTTACCATTGAAGCTAAAACTTGGCATGAATTTTTTTTATGGATGGGACTACAAGATTTTCCTAAGAGGAATCCTCAAAATCAAACATATATTCATCTTATGAAAACCCAAAAGACCCCTGGGAGCTCTATTTGTGATATTTAGGGACTGAGGAACAAAACTCAGTTGTCTTTTTGTTTTGCAATCTCACTTCCTCCTTAGGTCCTTGGTGAGTGAATTATGATCTAACATGTGAAAACTAATAAAAACACTCTGTAGAACCTTGAGAAATACCCCTAGATCATTTCCATCTTCCATATTCCTTTTGTTCCATGTTCATGGCCTCCTGCATGTTGGACTGAGTTGGAAGGGGCAGTGAGAAACAACAATGAAAAGTGCATAGTTTTAGGCCTTATGAGAAGGATTTTTCTATTAAAACATGTTCATGACATCAAAAAAAAATATAAACTTATCCAATCCCTCATGTTGGCATGGATAACTAGCCCAACAACATCTATAGTTGCACTCTTTTTTAGAATAAGGCATAATGCTGACCCAAAGTGGAAAATAAGCCTAGAGAAGGCTTCCTTGCATTCTTAATGCCTTTTAAACAAAATTAAGGATGTAAAACCTGCAATAAGACCATTAAATTCATGTGTAAACCTGTACAAAACATGGAATCATTAGACCAAAACAAGTAAAATGAAGAAGAATGCAAATAATGACCCCCTCTTCAATGCAATTTCCTAAAAAGCTATCAGGATTATTAATGATTGTTTGTAGAGGAGGATGCACCAAATTGAAACTTTTTTATGGATGAGGATTAGACATAGATCCCTATCCACCCCCAAAATCATTTCCTCCAAATTCAACTGTATGGCTCATGGTGAACACTTGAAGTTGAGCCTTCTTTGTATGTCAAGAGGAGAAAATGAGTTTTAAAAACATCCTTTTGAATTGTCCTTGAAGTCCAAATGTTTGAATGAGTGTGGGAAGGTGAATATTTTATTTTCCCATGTTTTTGGCTGATGATGGACTTGGGAAGTTTGTACAAGTGCCCAAAATCTCCTATTTTAAGGGAAAATTGCTAGGTTGTGGAGCTAAAAGCTTCACTGATGCAAACAGGGAGGAGGTTGCTGAGAGGTTGCTAAGTTACAGAGCAACTGACATCAGTCTGATCAACCGACATCAGTCATATCTAGTGAGTAGAGCAACTAATGTCAGTCAGGAGTCGGCCGACGTCAGTCACCTCCATGCAGACAGGGACCGATGTCGGTTGCCTGTACGGTTTTGGAACTATCAGTTGCATGAATAGTTAGTTAACAAACCAGTTGTTTGCATGTAAAATGCCAATTATAGTCTTGAAGCTATGGATCTAATTATTCTAATTAGATGTCTAATTATTTTTTGCATGGGATCTATATAATAGACTCATGGGCTATATTGTAAATTGTGCTAGAGAGTAAGAGAGAAAAAATTAGCTCCTTCAGAGTGAAGAGAGCAAGGTGTGTTCCTCCTAGTGTCACAGTGCCAAGTGTGGGTGCTGGTTTGGAGAATCAGAAGGATTCTTCATGTATGTATGATCTCAGTCAGCAGGTGTGCAAGGCCAGGTTTGGAGATCTACATGGTAAGTAAGATCATTGATCTGCATGTGTTTGTGTGTGTTTGATCTAGGTTTGCAGGTGTTGCAAAACCAAGTTTATTTGCAGGTGGTAGCAAGATTAGGGAGATCAAAACACAATAGGTAACAAGATCAGGTGGGATCTACTTGGAGTATGGTGTGTACTCGGTCGAAGAGCAAACAGGAAGGCAAGGTAGATCCTTCCAAAGTAAGATCATTTGAGTTGCAGGTTGTTGCAAGCTCATGGAAGATATACTTGAAGTACATGGAGTAATTGTGGATTGGAAGTAGGCAATGACAATTTTTATGGTTGTCACTTACTAGTGGTACTGGCAGTAGTGGATACTGACTGGTTGGAGGTGAACACCAACTCTGTGTTTGAGTTGTGTGTTGGGACCGTAATTGAGAGAGTGAGCTCTTGAAGAGATTTACTATTTATGCCCTAGAGGTGTGTAAGGAAGAAGACTGTGGCATCTTCTTTATTGTATTTCCTTCTGGAAGAGTATTAATACAATTGGGTATTGTCTCTCATATTCTATGTTATTTCTAAATTCTAGTTACTTGTGACTTCTGGTTAAATTCCACATTTAGTTGCTAATACAAAGGTAATCAATTGTGTGCTTCTAGATCCTGAAAAAGTGGTATCAGAGCTTGGTTGGTGATACCACTTGACAAAGTGGTATCAGAGCTAAGGTTGCAGGGAGTAGGTTTGTGTTTGATTACAGGTCACTCTCAGGGGTTTCTGATTGAGTGGGAGTATAGCAATGACAGAAGAAAGTAAGCGAAGAATGGAGGAATTGAAAATCACGAATGGTAAATTATAGTGTTATGGAAAGAAAGAGCAAGTAAAGAAAGATTGTTGGTTGGTTGGAGATCAGCATGAAGGAACTGAAGAAGTAGATGTTGCAGGTGTTGTTGCACAGGATGCTCTGGGATGTTTCTTGGATAAAGTAGAATCTTTTTTATAGATTTTGTTGTCTCTTTCCATATAGCCCGAAATACAATATCTTTCCATCTTAAGGTCTTTGGAGACTTTGGAAAGATTTATTTAGGGGCTGGTGTGCCTTGCCAAAGAATTGGCAAAGGGGAAGTGAAGCTGAAATTGCAGGCAGCCAACACATGGGTGTTGAAGGAGGTCATGCAGGTCCCAGTTTTGAAGATAAGGCTAATTGCTTCAGGAAAGTTGGGTGATGAGAGATGCACAAGAACTCTCATAGCAGATGCACTTGAATTAGCTAGTGGTAAGAAAGTAGGTACTCTTTATCTACTTGCTTATATTACTAATTCTTCTTCTGTTGTGAAGACATGGCTTTGTAGGATTGGTCACAAGAGCAAGAAGGAGATGCATGTTCTTAAGCATAAGACAGATGTCTTTGACAAACTTAAGAACTGGAAAGCCTTGGTGTTTATGGAGGAGATGATGGATAGAGATCAACAGACGGGACTGAGTAACTCTGAGCAAAGCAGTTTGGACAAGGTTTTGATCTAAAGAGAGCTCACAGGTAAAAAGTCATCACTCACAAGAGAACACAAGTACCGGCGTCGGTCAGGAGGAACCAGTGTCGAATGGAAAGGTGCCAATGTCGGTCATGTGTAGACCAGAGCTGGTGATGTTACACAAGGTAAGTCTAACGTCGGTCAGGAGGACCAACATCGGTGATAGTAAGACCAGTGTCAGTCAAGAGGACTGACGTCAGTGAGGTAGACACCGACGTCAGTCAGGAAAACTGGCGTTGATAGTCAAGATAGTCACATGGAACCAACGTCGATTAGATGTAGACTGTGTGGTGACCGAGGTTGGTCACTGGAATAGATTTTGGGTGGATAGCAAGCTGTCAAGGAGTCTCAAATGCCCATATGGAGGACTGAAAGGGTAAGTAAGCCTCAAATTCATTGTTCCTCTTCTTTATACTCGTTGCTCACTATAGAGTAGGAAGGATCCAAGAAACAGTGGGAGCATGGCATGAATAGGATGCATAACCAAATGGGAGATTTGGTAGGGTTACCATCTGGAAGAAAGCACTAAAAGATGAATGGATACCTTAGTTAAATAATAGAGAGAACGGACACATGAGATGGAAGGCTAGGTCATATGGTCTTGAGGAAGCTCCAGGACAGTGGTACAGGTTTGATAGGTGGATGACAAAGCATGGCTTTAGTCAATGTCATTGTAACTACTATGGTTTCTTTACCAGGTGGATGATGAGTCGTGACATCATCCTGTTACTATATGTTGTGTGTTTGATTGATGCAGGGTTACACATGCAGGGTTTTGCTGAACTAAACGTAAAGTTAGTTCAGTGGTGTGTCATGAAGAATTTGAAGGAGCAAAATTCTTTGGCATAAGTGTGTTATAGAGACATGGAAGATCACAGGTTGATTTTGTCTCTGGATGATTGTGTGAAGCTGGTTAGCATGCCGATGGGTTGCACAGTTCTATGAACAATGTCCTGATTCACATGATGAGGTTAAGTACATGCATACTGGACCTAGGTTGCCCACGTAGTGGGAGCTATCAGAAAGTTTGGAGCTGATCCAAGAAAGCACTGGAGGGCTATTCATTGGATTCTCAGGTATCTGAGAAGGACCAGCAGCAGGTCGACATGCTATGTAGGGTCAAGTTCTTTTCTACATGTGTTTGTAGATGCAGATGCGGCAGGTTACTTGGATGATAGGAGGTGCACCACAGGATTTATGGTGGTTGGTCTCCAAGGTTGAGCTTGAAGAGGGATATAAGCTAGGTAATAGATTAGATGGGGTATAGGTATAGGTACAGTGTAGCTATTTATCTCTAAGTGGGAGATTGTTAGGTTGTGGAGCTAAAAGCTTCACTGATGCAAATAGGGAGGAGGTTGCTGAGTTGCAGAGCAATCGACATCAGTCTGATCAACCAATGTCAGTCATATCCAGTGAGCAGAGAAACTGACATCGATTAGGAGTCAGTCGATGTCGGTCACCTCCAGGCAGACAGGGACCGATGTTGGTTGCCTGTGCAGTTTTGGAACTATCAGTTGCATGAATAGTTAGTTAACGAACCAGTTGTTTGCATGTAAAAGGGCAATTATAGTCTTGAAGCTATGGATCTAATTATTTTAATTAGATGTCTAATTATTGTTTGCATGGGATCTATATACTAGACTCATGGGTTGTATTGTAAATTGTTCTAGAGAGTAAGAGAGCAAAAATTAGCTCCTTCAGAGTGAAGAGAGCAAGGTGTGTTCCTCCTAGTGCCACAGTGCCAAGTGTGGGTGTTGGTTTGGAGAATCAGAAGGATTCTTCATGTATGTATGATCTAAGTCAGTAGGTGTGCAAGGCTAGGTTTGGAGATCTACATGGTAAGTAAGATCATTGATCTGCAGGTGTTTGTGTGTGTTTGATCTAGGTTTGCAAGTGTTGCAAAACCAAGTTGATTTGTAGGTGGCAACAAGATCAGGGAGATCACAACACAACAGGTAGCAAGATCAGGCATGATCTACTTGGATTATGGTGTGTACTCGGTCGAAGAGCAAAGAGGAAGGCAAGGTAGATCCTTCCAAAGTAAGATCATTTGAGTTGCAGGTTGTTGCAAGATCATGGGAGATCTACTTGAAGTACGTGGAGTACTTGTGGACTAGAAGTAGGCAATGATGGTTTTTCCAGTTGTCACTTATTAGTGGTATTGGCAGTAGTGGATACTGACTGGTTGGAGGTGAACACCAACTCTGTGTTTGAGTTGTGTGTTGTGACCATAATTGAGAGAGTGAGCTCTTGAAGAGATTTACTGTTTATGCCCTAGAGGTGCGTAAGGAAGAAGACTGTGGCATCTTCTTTGTTGTATTTCCTTCTAGAAGAGTATTAATACAATTGGGTATTGTCTCTCATATTCTGTGTTATTTCTAAATTCTAGTTACTTGTGACTTCTGGTTAAATTCCACATTTAGTTGCTAATACAAAGGTAATCAATTGTGTGCTTCTGGATCCTGACAAAAACTACTCCTTGTCAACCTACCAAATTTTAGTTATGGATAGATACTACAGACTCCTTAGGACACATGGCACATGATAAAACTCCTTGACACTTGCATAATTCCTATAAAACCCATACAAGGCATTAAATGCACTTAAGATGACCTCTAAATGACCCAAAAATGATAAACAATCATAGGGGCCTAATAACCAAAGGTAGTATAACATGAAATGACATTATTAGACCTTTAAAACACATTATAACATCCATTTTAACTTCCTATTGACCCAAAAACTCACTTTTTTTCCTATAGGTGGCCTATTTTGACTAGAAAGTCAAACTTGGTCACTAGTTTTTAAATATTGTATTACCCCAATTTTACCTCCTCCTTCGTACCAATGATGATTCATTATTTGGAAACATGAGAAAATGCAATAAATTTATAGGTTACAAGAGTTTTTAGATAAGTACAAATCTTTATGCTTTAGATTTTGTCTGATGGAGTTATGATTCTCTAATGGGAGTTAAACAAAGGCATCAAATGAATGAATCCTAGTATTTCAGAGCCAAAAGAGCTAAAATTTGACCCCCTTCTTCCATCAAGCTCTTTGGTAGCTTTGTAGAACCCTTTAGGTTTGTGATTATTATGTATAGGAGAGAGTAGGTGAGGGTGTAATCTCTTGGAAAAAGGAAGGGGGTATAATGGCCTTCCAATCCTTTACATTGGTTTCAAGATTAGTCCTCTATGCTTTATAAACAAACACTAATAAGTTAAGCAATCTTTGTTACCTTCCTCATTTGCACAGTGCCAAGAAAAGGAATAATTTTAATGCATTATTTGCTTGTTTGATGAAATAAATGGTTTTTCATGTCTTCTCTAGTCCTTAAAGTTAATTTCATGGTATCCTCCACCCTTGGTTCACATGTGTGAGCCTATAAGGTCAAGAAAAATCTAAATATCCACTATTTGTAGACTACAAGTAGAGTTCCATTGGTAAAAATGGATATTCAGTACATATGTTTGATAATGAACACTAGTTTGAGGTTTCTTGACGGCTCCTTGAGGTTTTTCATGTCTCCTTGCATCCTTATTATAGGTGAAATGGTCATATGGACCTCAACTACCATAAGATATCACCTCCAAATGAGACTCCCTACATGCTTGGGATTCATTTCAAGGAAGGATAGTGTGTTTGATGAAGATGGTTGTTGAATGTCATCAAGATACCATAAAGGTATCAAGGGATTATTATATTCATATGGAAATGCCCTTCTTTAGATGAGAGACTACATTATAGCCTCACATGCCTAGAACTACCAACTAGCCCTCCAATACCTTCATAACCTTGTTTAGGAGAAACTAAGATTGTTTAGAAAAAGTTGAGAAATTTAGAAAGTCCTAGGTTGTCACTTCTCACTTGATATACCTGATTAATGCACACCAAGTGTTTTTATCTATTAAGCATGTGATTAGAGATAAACGAGGTTTTTGTAGGTCACCTTGAGTATGGGTCGATAGTTCATTTTAAGCCCTCAAGGAACCCATATCATCTATTTATCTAATCAATGTCATTCATCTCATAAATTATCTCTAAGTTCTAGGTTTAAAGCTTCATGTTACCATACAAACATCACCCATAGGTTTGAATCCTCTACCTAAGCCCAAGGCTTAGAAGTAAGGTCTAGATACCCCATAAGGATATCAAGTGCCATTAGCACTCTAATAAAATAGGCCTATGTAAGTTTAATCCCTATTGAGAGAACATAATAATAACCTACATGAGATAACTTGAATACACCTTTCAAAGCCTTTCAAAACCTTTATATGTAGATGAGTCTCAAATGTATGGAAGATCCATGGATTGGAAAGATGTTTATATTAAGGGGATGGATTTGGACTCAATTAATACCACTAGGGTCTCAAACATGACATGAAAACACATGTTTACTCCGGAACTTGCTTAAAATCCCTCATGATAGGTAATGCATCTAAGTTATCTACCTTTAGGACTACAAACTGTCTATCCTCAACCTTGAGCATGAGATATAGTATATGGACATAAGGAGATAACTCATACTAAGAATGAAAGCAAAACATAGATGTCATTTAACCAAGGGAAAGGAAACCTTTGAGTGCATATATGAATTAAGTTAAACATATACAGTTAGTTAGGGTTACCTAATTAGTGAGGGTTTCAAACTAAAGTGAATGGGAATGTAAAGAACATGTAAAAGGGGAGTCTCAAGGTGATGAGGACATATCTAAACCCCTAAATATTTTACATGATGGTGCCTCTGAGCAAGGAAGCTTCTTGGTCTAATCTAGATACCCATGACTTACAGACCTCAATATGTGATTGTGTACACGTGTTGTTGGAAAATTTGGGAAGGACAAGCCTCAAGGGTATAGTAAAAAATTGGAAACATGTCACTTGAGCCCTAATTACATCATTTTAATGGGTTAAAATAGGATAATTGGATCTTCATCACTAACTATTTCAAGCATTTGTACAGGATAGTGATGGTGAAAACAAGCTTAAGAGAGAAAAGGGTTAACATGATGGTCTAAGTAAATAAGAATAAATATACAAGACAGAGATTGGACTGAAGATGCTGATATGATAACATTGAGGTTGCATATACAACTACAGGTGGATAGAATCTCCAAAGCCACCATAGACCCTCAAGACCCCATATTCATCTTTAGGGGTAGGTCCAAACCTCTAGGTAGACTCAAGGCAATGTGTAAGTATATAAAGATGTTTTAGACCTTGAAAGAGGTGTTTGAATTAAGGGAATGGAAAATAATGGTCTAATTTAGTGTTAACACATTATCAAGCTCCATTTCCTTAAACAAACATGTTGAATTGTCACTATAAACACTCATATCTTTCATTACATAGGGGCTCTAACCCAATTATATTAGGGAGAGTTGATCACCCCTATAAACTCAATAGATGAAGAAGAGAGTGGGATTGAGGGGCCCAAATCTATGAAAAAATGTTAACACCATAACTTGAATAAATTTTTTGGTAAGGAGATTGAAGCACACCATTTTTTTTTATATCTCACCAATCACTATGAATGAGACCCAGAGCTATTTAGGATATTTTAAGGGGCTTGTGGGCTAAATATTCATGGCAAAAAATTTTGTTTTAGAGGTCCATACTCTATGAACTATCATTAAGATGATGGACCTACAAAACCTTCATTAAACCTTGGTTTAGACCCAATGAAGGAATTACACCTCCAAATTCATCCAAGTGAGGTAATTAGGCTATGAAAAAGTCTTAATGGACTCCCTAAGTCCCCTAAGCATTCAAATGTCCTACTGGTGGACACATGCAAGATGTGTATTGCATAGATGAAACCTAAAAGAGCCATTATAAGCCTATATGCAAGAATTTGTAAAGGATTTTCACATACCATATGTTTTTAAGGAGGGAGAAGGACCCTAAGGTCTCAAATATTTATACATTTTCCACTTACAAGGGTCTCCATGCCTCATAACCACTTGCAGACATGCCTAGGAGCCTAAATGAAAGACTATATACACACAAGAGAAGGTAAAAGGCTTGATCAAGATAACATACATGATCTGAGGGACCTAATAGGTTAATTTAAGTTAAATTAATGTGGCTAAGTGATTCACAACTCCATTTTAGGGTCAAAAATCATACAACCTACATACAAACCTATTAATATAGCACCTTCCTCAAGGCAAGGCCACTTAACATATGGAGTAGAGGATAAAATAATATTATACAACATCTCAGACATCTATGGAGGTGTTTATCTTGTTGTTTTAGGTGTGTGAACCACTTTGGTTTGCTTTTGAAAATCCATAGTTGGTCACTTTGGCCTAAAAGTGTCTTAGGATTACTCATAATCCACATTTCTCACCTGAGAGATAACTTGGCAAGCTCATAAGTGTAAGGAATAGTTACATGGGGAGATGAACACTTTATGATATTTTAAAATATCTATCTACAAGAGATTAGTGGAATTGGTTCAAAGGATAAGATCCTAACCTTTGTGAACCATTGCTAAGAGTCTAAAACCCCTTAAACCTCCCTAAAATAGTAATAAGGACTGGATTGAGAAGATCATGGAGAAAATGCATCCAAATTAATTTAAATGGCCTAGTAATATCTTGAATCATGTATTATAATTATAGGATACCTCATCTATGGTATGGGTTTATATAGATAGTTTATGGATACCCCCAAAAGCTCTATTTTTTACAAATTTTTACATAATTTTCAAGGTGCAAAGTTGATGAAGAGTTAAAGACAAATGGGGGAGGTAGTATGATATGTATTCTAGATTTTAAAGTCATAAAATATTCAAAAATATTCTTGAAAATGCTTATGTAAGTCCTCACCAAATAGGTAATCTTGGATTGCAACAAGGAGGTGATCTAGTCATCTTGTGAGGTAAGCTTATAGGTGTGAGTTATTTAGAAGGCCCAAGTCTTGGTATAATAGGTTGGTTCAAATGTGAAACAAGATCACTCAGTCAACTGAAGGTTTTATTTGGCTCTCATATCCATTTAAATGGTGAACAAGCAAGAGACTACACTACTTATCTAGTAGGCCCACTAAACCAACAAAATGGGGATGCTCATAGGTGTAGAAGGACACTATGGAGTTAATGAATCATCATGGAACCTATGTAACTATCTCTTTATGCTAGAAAGATCCACATCCATGGATATTATATATATTTTAGGTAGTTTCTTGAACATAATCAACATGCAAGAAAGAGGTGGTCACCAAATGCTTCATGGATAAGGCCTAATTGAGCCATTTCAATTCTTGTAAATTCCACAAGGAGAGGGAGTTGACTAAGTGTGGAATTCATACACTCTTCATGGGTAAAAATTTCCTAAAACAATACTCCAATGACCTAAATATGTTCATTCTAAACACTAGGAAACCTAGGCAATGCATGTGTGAGTGTGGAGGTTATTTGTAGCTATAAATTAAAGGGATTATGATCATTTATGACCCATTCATGTTATTCCCATGACATATTATATCTGATCCTTTTCCATTCTTCTATATATTTAGGTCTTAAGGCCATAGTAGTTATCCCTCAGCTCGGTGTAATGAAACTCAGCCAAATTATATCTAAAACCTTGAGAATCAATAATGAAAGGCCTAACTAAAGATGTATTTATTATAATTAGTGTGGCATGGTTTATTGATTTGAAAAAAGTGTGATTTTTTCCTCCTTTTTATGTCCTCTCCTTCACCTACTTACTAGATTGTCATCCTATGTAAGCCATTTGATGTGTTATAGTGTTGGTAATTGTTATGAAGAGTAAGCTAGTTGATAGTGTCTCAAGCAGACCGCTTATTCATTACCTTTAGGTTTTAGCCATTAACCATAGCCTTAAAATGAAATAATTATGTTTAAGAACACATTAGGAATTTTTTTCAGTCATAGTTCTTTACTTGATCCATAAAGTATGATTGAATATCAGTGAAGAGTGGATAGATTAGTATTGGTGCATGACCATGTTTAGAATAAGTTTCATTTTCATTTTTTCACTCTATAAATTTCCACCCCAACATCATTACGTCTTAGAAAGTGATCCCAAGTTTATGTACTAGGGGAGCTAGCCCCATAAGCTAGAGGTTTGGTTGTCCTATAGGTCACCCATAGCCTTTAGACCATTCCCATGTCACCCCAAGCTTGGAGAGAACCAAACCATCTTCTCCTAAGGGTCCATCTTGTAGTGTTAACACATATACACAAGGATATAGGTATATATATATATATATATAGAGATTGGAAGGCACATGACCCCAAACCTGGAATAAAAGTAAGTTACAACATGGTAGTTGATATTATATCAACTATGCAACCTAATAATACTTATAATCTGGTTAGTGTGGGTGAAAGAAGTCATCTACACTATCAAACTATTGAGGCTAGATGATACTGTCAAGTCCAACTTGAAAACATGGCAAGATTGAGTGATTTGATCGCCTCAACCATACCAAAAGGTGAAAAAACTACTACAATAGTTGGCTCAATATATTTCATAAGAGTCTAACTGGTCAATTGTGAATGTCCTTAAGAATGTTCTAAAATATGAAAATGATTTAATTTTTGTATTTTTAGGAACACATTACATTGCATATGTACCTTATACATGTCTCATGCTAAAATTTTGTATAATAATGGTAAAAATTTATATATTTTTGCCACCACTATGAATATGAATCATATAACTATGTGTTTTGGCCAATTCAAAAAATTAGAAAATTTTGGAGAACATGCTTTGAAATAATTCCCCCACTATATAGGGATAAATCTTAAAATTGATATAAGTACCAATGTGGAGAAGATGTTTCTAAAACATTCCATGACTTCAATTTTGAGATGTTGAATATGGAATAGGTGTGGATAACATGCTTCCAAATCATGCCCCCACTAAATTTGAAAATTTTGAATGTGTGAAATCCATGGCTATATGGCATGCCCCGACTTAATATAAAAACTATGAATGTGTTGAATCCATTCCCCAACTAAATTTAAAAATTGATATAAGTACCATATATTGAATGAGAGTGGAAAACATGCTTCCAAGCATGCCAAGATACTCAATATGAAAATTGTGTAATGTGTGGAGAACATGCCTCTATGACATGCCCCCACTAATATGTCACCCCTTTATGTGAGGGAAAGATAGGAATTATTAGTTACCTCACCTCAAAATGATAAGGCAAATGTATGATCTGTGAATGTAACCATGTAGTGTATAGAAGAAACATGTTTAGGTAGATATCGCATGGAAGTCCATAGAACCAATGTGATCATGTGAAGGGATAAGATGTATTATAAGTATCATGAAAATGTCTATATAGTAATAGTATAATCTAAACAAGCAAATAAGAACAGACACAAGATAACTCAAAACTAAGTCAAAAGGCAATGGCCCAAATAAACTATAAACAAGGAACATGTTCAAATGCAACACAATCAAAGGAACACAACTTAGTCAAATGTCCAAAAGGTTAAGGAAGACATATTAAAATTTAAATACAATAAAAAATGACATACATAAAGGTCAATGAAATCATACACAGACATGGGAGATGAAATCAAATGAGCATATTCAAATACTCAAATAAAGAATGCAATAGTAATACAAGACACTCAAGGAAGTGCATAAAGTGAAACATAAGCAACTGATATAAACATTTCATAGTAGCCTATGAAACTCATTTTTTAGGAAAAAATGTCATGTGTGTAACATATCAAGTACCCTGTGTAAGACATAATCATGGATAAAGGCATGTATAAGTACATATGTAATCTCAAACATGATAATGCATTATCACCATCAAACCATATAACATGTGTGTATCAAGATCAAATAAATGGATGCCCCCAATGTCTACATTACATGAGTAGAGGGAATACCTAACATCTAAAATAGGAATATATAATCTATCTATGTATGCATGTATCACACTCAAGTAGAAGTGTGAACAATATGTGTGTATGTAGAAGTAACCAGGTATGCCATCCATCAACATGGAACTAACACATAGATTCCAAGGAGATAATAGAACATGTATGAACAAAAAATATTTTTAGATTTTTGAATGTTTTTTTATTTTTTTGGTATTTTTTGAATGTTTGAAGAGACTACTGTATGATATCATCCAAGGGATTGTCATATTAATGCCCCTCCCCCCACTTGGTGCCTGAAAACCTTAAGTTGGATGTTTTACATTGTTTTCATGATGATTTTATATGTTGAAAAGGTACATAGCATGTTCCTCCTCATGTTTCGAATGTATAGTCAAAAAAATAATGTTATCATTTACAATTTGTATTAATTTTTATTCACAAGGAAAGGAAATACCTGGATGGTTTGGATCAATTTTTTCTTCTATTTGGTAAGGCAAAAGAGTTCTTAATGTAAGCACACATGGAGTTATGATATTAATAACCCAAAATCATTCTGGAATTACTTTAGGACCATAAGTAATTGATATTTTTATGTTTCCCAAGGATTTTTACCAACCTCATTTATTTTGTAAGTTTTCTATATTAGAACCAATTTGTTGTAAGTGTCTTACATTTCAAGTAGTATTTACTTATGTAGGATCAATATGGTTATGTAAAAAATAAGCACCACACATTTATAAGGTAATTCTTAAATCTTATTGGGTGGATGGTTTTTGTGTTGTTCACTTTAATATTCTTTCATAAGATATGGACCTTGGATTGGTCCCATCTTAAGTAACTTTGGATAACCAATCATATAAAGTATAGGAATGCCAAATTTTTGTTCATAGTGTTCCTTAGTTAAGTTAACTCCAACCTTTTAGTGAGGGATACAACTTTTGTATTTGGAGGGAGACATGTTAATTTCCATGGAAGGAGTAATTATGAATAAAGCATATCTATTCAAATCATTATATAGATGGTTAAATGACTCATATTGTTTATGCAATGTTATTTACTTTGATGGGGGAAAGAAGCGCCTCTACTAAATATAAATTAAAATTCTAAATATAATGGTCTAAATTATAGATCATTTGATGTACTTTTGATTCAATTAGTATGATCTTGAAGGGATTCAACATCATATTTTTTGAAATTGTGAAAATGTTATAATGTATGTTTTGGCACCTTGTGGATATTGAAAGCTATGAAGAATACATCTTGCAATTGTAAAAGGGTGGTTAAAGGACCCTTTTGTAAACTATAAAACCAGTTTTGAGCCTCAATGGAAATGATCATATGGAAAACCTTTAGTAATAGTTTTCCATCTTGTTCCCATCGACCAAAATAATGTACATAGTTAATCATTTGGTAGAATGGGTCTTTGTTTTCTCGAAAATAGAGGTAAATCTAGGAATTCGAAACCTTTTGGATAAGGATATTCATGTATAAATTCTTAAATAGGTTGATTATTAGATGAGGTTATATGTACATTATTATTATGGAAAAACATTTGCATTTGAATTATAGAATCCTATTTTTGAACATCCCCAATAGTGGTCATCATAGACATAAGATATTCCATAAGAATATAGGCGCTTGTCATAGGTGTTATCATGGGTTTTAACCCACCACCTTTTCCAAATCTATGAATATGAGTATCATCATCCTTATGTTATAAAAAATTCAATTTTCACCATCACTAAATGTAGGGTAACATTATGGTGTATGGGATCTTTGAACTTTGGTAGTTTTGGTACGACAATTTGAGCATGAATTTTTTTATTTGAGGTCCTATTTTGGTATATAAAATTATTTGTAATGAATTCATGAAGGAACCATCATCTTTTCTAAGGGGAATATTGTTTGGGAATGTAGGAATTATGGGGGTGTGAATTAATTTTCTTGAAGGCATGTTCCCCTTAAAAGTTATTTGTAAATCATTCATAATTTCTTGATATATTTGCCTTAAATATTGGGAATCAAATGAAGGAGCATTTTGGTCATATGTACCCACTAGGGTGGTAAAATGTCTATGAAGGTAATGCTTAGATGACTTGCATGTTTTGGGGCCTCAAGGAATTTTTTGAAAATCCTAAGCCTTTTTGAGATGTATTAATTTTAGGAGTAATAGGTTGAGTTATACCTTGGTCATGGTTTCCCAAGTCTTAGCCTTTGTATCCATATTTTTAAAAATATTGAATACCAAAATTGTATGATGGTTATGTATGGAGTATGGGTAAAGGCTCTTTATCTTCATTAATATGGCTCAACCTATATCTTTAAATGGGGGGAGCATAACCCTGATTAAGTGGATAACAACTACCACCATTCAAGACATTGAGATTAGATGCTTTAGAAGTTGGAAGGATAAAAGAGTAATAAATTTTTACCAAATTCTTAATACAAACTTGGATATTTTCATAATCATAGTCACCAAATCAGTCAATATCATTCATGATAAGAGCTATGAAGTAAATAAATAATAAGAAAAAATAGGTAATAAACATCATATAGGGTATGCCTAGGCATAAATTATGTTTAAAGATCAAGCCCACCAAATAATTAACAATAAATTGGATTGAGGAATCCTAACTTGGTGCTAATAGGGT